>JAEAOA010001185.1:447500-515000 GCA_016746295.1 Potamilus streckersoni
AAAGAGGTACAAGACATTTAAAATATTATTGCGTCGCCTTCGTCATAAACCCATCTTGCGTAGGCTTAGCTGAAAGTGTTCTGCTGACCTTATTGCTTTCTGCCTCAGAAGTCAACTGGCAGTAACAACTACGTGACATATTGTCCATGATCCTGCTATTTTGCATACGACAAAGCGAACTAAGGCCAGTCAGCTGTATACAGAAAGTCATGGACACATTCTTTGTGGTTCATCTGTCAGGCAGCAATTCATTTGGATGCATTTCTGATGACAAAATCTCAGAAGTCACAAAATAAATGAAGGATCACTGACTTTGGAACCACAAAGTTTAGCCGAAAATCAGGTAGTTTGAAGATCTATTGAAACAATCCTGACCACCTGTCAATTTATAATTTTTATAAAGTGAATTTGCATATATCATTGATGTTTGAGTTAATACATAATCTCCTTTTATTGTTTACATTACCTTCATGTTGGAAAGTTGTAACTCTGATTCCAAGGCAATTGATAGTAACTGTAGTAACATTTTTTGGTATATGACCGTTGTACAAAAGAAAAGTAACTTGATACGATATGTAAATCATATATGATTTGTTTAAATACTTGTTATCTGGTGAAAGATGTTTGAAGCCCAGCTGCTGTGTATAAGATTGTAAACTGTCTTCACTTACCTTCAATTCTGAGAAAGAAATAGGCAATTGTATTCCTTTTTCTCCATGATTAGGGTATTATTCATGTAAATTCATAATTTTACACCACCAGTGTAATGAAACTGTTCATCTTCAATGTGGAATATTTGTAAAAGTTATTGTGAAGAAACTATTTTTATCGCTTATAATCGGGAGTAATTTTTACTCTTGTGTGTATTGGGCGCACGGCTTTCCACTAGGAGGCGCTAAAGCTAATCTTTCCAAATTCTTCCATATTTAGTCATATTCGTGAAAATTTGTCATGAGTTTCCCGAGTATGTTCCTAACTTATAAAAAGGGGTGAGATCCGCCGTTTGGCAGTTGAAGTTCTACGGGAATCCAATAAAGGTATCAAGACTAAGCATAAAGAACAAAAGTTTCTTGTAATAATTTCAAGCATCAATACAATAACAAATTAAACAAATCACTACGATACATTACATTTATTTTTCTTAATGACTATAATGTCTGTCTGAAGTTGTGTCAAATCGTATATCCTAGATATATCAGAAAAAATTCTCACAGACGGATTTGGTTGAAGACATGTCACTGTTTCGTCATCAACACTGCCGTCTGCTATATATTGGCAATTTAGTATTCCAATTGGCATTATCAAATTTTTTATTCAGTTACTTGTATCACTTTGAACTCACTAATTTCCATCCACTTTGTAGTGGTTGCATCATTTAGATGTCGAACTAATATATCCGAAACAACCACTCACTTTGTCGCTTCAACACGAAACACATTTTCGCATTCAACCCACATTTTACATTTGGTTCCAGACTTTGTTGCTCAATACAACAAAATGTGTCTCAGCCAACAAAAGCGGCACACACACAATTAACATTCAGTTTCAGACTGTGCCATCATATTTACTATTTAACAAAAAAGCACAAACCTTGGTCTGATCCCGAACCTTGGTTACGACATACGAACAAAGTTTGAGAAGTATTAGCTTATTTTTCTCTGCAAGATTAGTTTTGGAATTATGATCATCTATGACAGTTTACCACTGAAACTATTGTTGCTATTTCAACATGCTTTATTAAACATTTGATCTGCACATCTGCTAATATTATATTTCACCATTTTGAGCAATAAATGTTTCTGAGAAAACGCAAAAGCCTGAAAGTTATAAAATAAACTGTTTTGACTACTTATATTTGTTCTGTTTTGTGATTTTATCATCTAACTAAGAACGTTTGTGGTGTACATATTATCTCTTAACACTACTATTTATGAAGAGATCTAGTAACTTAAAAATGAGTTAGCTGTCCATTTATTCCATTTTATTTGACATTGACCTTTGACACGTTACAATATGACATCATAATCGATAACAGGAGCGTCTATGTCAGATGATAGAAATATCACAACAAATCAGATATTCTTCATGATGATGTGCAGAAATCAGGAGTAGAAAACGATGATAATGCAATGTTTCAACTTTAAATCTTGGTCAATACTATTCCTGGGGCACATTATTTCTTTAATTTATCCACAGCACAAGCAAAGGCAACTGCTCAGGAAATATACGCTGACCTCATTTAGGTATATGAAGCAAGAAATAAAAATTAATTAGACTTCAGTACTGACAGTCTTTAGGACAATATGTCAATGAAGACATTTCATTAGTCCATAAAAATGATCAAGCGAGCGTTGTGAAATGGATATATCCATGCTGGCCACGGCAGCGAAGGAAGGAAGGAGACACAATACTAATGTGGTGTTTGACACACACCTGGAGACATCTATTAAGAACATGGTAATGATAATTAGAGCGGAAGAGCCTAGACAACATCTTCACAACCTTAAATAAAATTTGCCACACGCAACACGTGCCACGGAAGAGAGCTGTCATACGGTAGGATCAGTGCAGAAGACAATGATATGTTAATCATGTGATGGGCATTCCATTATTGACATAGATTCCCATAATTCCATACATGAGGTTCTTAAACACGCTCAAGCATTCATAGCACCGAGAACATAGGATCTGATGCTGGTACTGAATTTCTGCCTTCATTGGCAGGCATGCCATATACGGGATAAAAGAGTCAATATATATTATACGACAATCTGCACATTTGTAGGTAAAAATACGTGACAGAAGGCCTTCTTATATGAATTTGATCTGCCTGGCAGGCTAATAAACAAATGGGCGAAGTTTCTTGCCTTCTCTATGCAGTTAAATATACTACAATGAAATTAAATGATTGATCAATTGCATTTTATTTGCAAAGAAAGACGAGATTTAGTAAAACAAACTTTCCCCACTGTAAAGAATATTGAAAGAAACATTCTCCCATCAGGCTAATGGCCAGGACATGACATGGACGGGGTTTAAAGTGATAATCTCAGAACACCTAGCCAGTTTGGTAGAGGCTGAAGGTGGGAAAAACAGGATGAGCAAGTCCAATTCCTGAATCTACATGCTTCCAAAATGTGTCTGCTTGACAAATAGCCTCTGCTGGCCTGATAATTGAAGACTTTCTATTGACAAATGGCCTCGCGTGATACTTGTAGATATTCTAAGTGTTACAACGAGGCAATAGGAGGTCAAAAGTAATAACAGTTTCAGTCGATGACGATGCTTATGGCTTATAAGACATTGTACAAGACATTGCAACGCATTCAAGTTCTGTTCTTTTCTTCTCTTTGTACTGTATTTGCAAGAGTAGAGCTTAATCTGTAAAGAGATTTAATGAATTTATCGTTCAATTTCATAATTCTTTTTTCTATTTCTTACTTTAATTTCTGAGCAAATATACAATTCCTTCCAAGGTTCCTTATTAACATTATTTCTACCTGTCACTTCGAACATATTTATTTTGGAAAGAAACATTGCCGAAAGGAAAGACAGATTACGTAGAAGCACACTTCACCTGCAATTAAATTAATGTGGCCAGGATTTGTTATTCTTTGGTCTCGTACCTTACATAAATAGGATTGCCCATAATCTCTTTCGTGTAACCACAAGTCCTTTCCTTAAAAAAATAATGTATAAGAAGACGCGATAATTGTAGAAATCAATGCAATATCAAGTAACATTGGAGCAAAAACCAGTGCTAAAACATGTCTTTGACCATCTTAGGTATATATCTAATAGAGATTAATATAATCAATATAGAATCTGTAGTGACTAATATAATCAATGTATAATTTATAGGGTATAAAATAAGCGAGATAGATTTTATAGGGTGTAATGCTGCTATCATATATTTTCCATCTCAATTGATCAATACTTTACCATAAATCATAATGGGCATTCATCCCTCCAGGTAGTACCAATTACCAAATTTTGAGACCCTGGCTTATGAACTGAAGCTACATCAATAATTGCGTTAGAGTTAGAACCGCCCAGAATCACAACAATCAGGTGTAGGCAAGGTCATGAACTTGTTTGTATATGTAGTCCTTAATCGGCGGTATTTTCTTTCAAACAGCATTTATACTAGTCAACATGTATTCAGCTCGGGATCAAATTGTATTTCCGAGCATTTTGACGTCAGTGGGGAGAAAACAAAACTAATTACACAAGTTCTATGTCTGTACAGGACCAAAACATGACGAAAGAGTTAGAGCTGTATAGGGTATTGCATTAAGTGTTACAGTTACTATCATTAAATGGAAATGATATAACTATCCTATATGTATTAAGTTTCCAATTGTAAATTAACCGCATATTGTCCTTCCCTACCTGTCATTGCAATGATTTTTGTACTAACATGAGAATAAAATTGTTTTTTTGCTCATGCTATTCATGCAAGCAGTTAATTCTCAACGGATACACACAGATTTTATATAAAAGTTATTCTTGGCGAGTTTTTCCTGAGTTTGTCTAATGGTGTAATACTAACTTGGATTTATAAGCTCATGAGCTCTTTCACTTAATATAAGTAAGTAAATGACCTTTTGAATGTGCTTTTGGTAAAATAAACTATGTTATTGCACCTGTCTCGCAAATATGCATTGTGTCAACAAGTAGACATTTATGACATATTTTGCATGCTTGTCAGAGTCACTAAACTCTCTCTCTCTCTTTCTCTCTCTCTCTCTCTCTCTCTCTCTCTCTCTCTCTCTCTCTCTCTCTCTCTCTCTCTCTTAATTGTTTAATTGTTACATCTTACAAGCAAGATATACTCAGCCGACACAGGGCTCTAATGAGAAGCACTTGTTCTGGCTTAATATATGACTACAGAGTATAACATTATCTCATTTATCTAGGTCTTACACCTGTAACGTAATAGATGTGAAACAGAAGCTGGGTGAGTGACTGAGTGAGTGAGTGAGTGAGGGTATGTATACTGATCATATACTCAAACAAAATAAGCACATTAAATGCATATATTCTTAGAAGTCTAGTTTAGGTTGAACACTATTTATGCATCAATATGCGCGTAAAATTATTGTGACTTTCAAAGAGCAATTTAACTATTGACAATATTATTGTAAGTCCATACATCATACAAATTAGATGGCAAATGTGGTAATAAAGGATGGATGAATGCTAATTCTTGTTATATTACTTTTTACTATGGTTATAATAGTTAAAAGTACCATGAAGCCTTTTAATATTTTTCAAATTCTATCATTAAACTCTTTATTAGAAATGAATATATGTAAAACTTGCAAAGGAATTTTTGGTAATCTTAGATTAATAATAAAATATAAAACAAAAATTGGCGTAATACATATTTCCGATAAAATCGATATAATTTTTAGTGTAGATCCTTCCTCGTTGTGTGCCTAATTATTCAGTTAATAGTATCTATGACATTATGCAAAATATTCATTAATGAAAAGAGAATGTTTAACCGAAAGATGACGATGGTTTCAATAATATACAAGAAACTAAAACCTTTAGGCAAGAACATAAAATATCAGCAATTTATTAACAGAACGAATTCTTCAATGACACAAGACTTAAAGAATAAAATAATAAATAACAAATCTGCTGGAATTAAATACATTAAAGATGAATATCATTACGTAATGCTTAACTTGTATGTTATCATTATTAATTAAAATCAAAATACTATCTAAGGTTTACTAGCTTTGTTGTATATTTATTTACATCGAAAGAGATAACCATGCCATAGATATCAAAATAAGATAGGATTGTTGTGTCACACGCATGATCACATGACATAATACAAGGAATCATGTAATTTACTTTAAACCTGCCAAGTGATTTTCCAGAAATATTTTCAATTTAAAATGATCTATGTTGACTGCTTTTTACAAGACGACTTTGCTTCAATAGTCATATCCTGACAGCTACCTCCAAATGTTTATACTACTTCCCGGACGCAAAGACATAATTAAAGGCATTACAATGTTCAGAGCTACCATGGGAGTGTATTTATTTTTACTTTTACTGCTTGATCATGATGTGCCAAACACACTCAGCCCCTTTCTCTCTCTCTCTCTCTCTCTCTCTCTCTCTCTCTCTCTCTCTCTCTCTCTCTCTCTCTCTCTCTCTCTCTCTCTCTCTGTAATGGCTTTTCTCTGGTATATAGTCAGAATCTCGATGTTAAACACACAAAGAATCCTTTCCAAATCAATTACCTGTGTCATTTTCAGCCTACGTAAACGAACGGACGTAACACGCAATTAGTTAGTATCGAATACTGATGAAGACAACACAGGAAATCCAATAGATGTCACTTGGACAGAGCTCTAAAATATCTGTGCGGTACGCCAAGGAGAATAGGGTTAAAACATGGGAACTTTGGCTAGCAAAGATGCATTGGGCATACTTACGCAATTCTTAGAACCGGTTTCACATGTATGCTGTATAACAATGGTAAACCTGCTATGTATCATATGCAACGTTTTTGAGATTAGTTTAAGGTCATTTTGTTTGCGTGTTTGTGATATTAGTTAATTCACTTGACGTATAATTTTCATTCAGTGCACAGGTTCTGTAAGACGTAGATAAATAACATTAATTTTATCAAATTACTCGCAAATTGAGTTTGGCTGGTTCCTAATCCTATCAATAAATGCGGATAATTAGTAATAATTCCAAGGATGGCAAAGCGGGCATTTAAGGGGTAATTGGGTCCGGTAAACATTGTGCAAGCAGGGTTAAAGGTATGCATTTATTGTACAGAAATCAGTTCCCCGCAGACTGCAGCAACTAGAAAGTGATTTGCTGGCTATTTACAAACAACTGATGGTCAACTTCCTTTTACTTACTCTTCTATCTTGCTTTAAAGTGTTACTAGATTATTTCCTTCAGACAGTCTCAATACCTTCGAATGATCGAAACTTGTCCGCAAAAGCTTTGAGTTATTAACGAAAATACCGGCCATGATTAAACTGCTCCAGTAGTTTTGTAAAATCTAGTCTAGCTTTTTTACCGTAATAAAGACCGAAGTTCATAATGGGTAAAAGGGTAGATAGAACTATCGAGAAAACAAGTCTCTTACAATTCAAAATGCCATTCCAGCTGAAATCAGATATTGGTCAGTTGCAATCATGGAAAAAGTGGGTTATATAATATATATATATATATATATATATATATATATATATATATATATATATATATATATATATAAATAGATTCATATAAGTGAACTTTGCAATCATATTGAAAATTGGTCTGATGTACGAATTATCTACGAATTATAATATCAGGTCATGACTTGGTAGTTAAGGCATGACAAGAAAGTTTCAAGGTTAATTACGTGGGATATGTATTGTTCTGATAAGTGTCTATTTTTTTTCCCTCACATACCATCGCTTATTAACAAAACCATTATCACGAAATATATCTCCGGTGAGTTCGATATCAATATTAATCGTTTTATCATTCAATACTCTTTTATTATATTCAATAATTTTATGAATAATTTGATGACCATTTAATGATTTCATCTACGACGATAGACATATCCTCCAGAGCGTATATACTTATCCTGCTATTTATAGGTGTGCTTAAAATAACAGTGTGCTGATAATCTTTAATGTATTGGCCTTCTTCCATATTTAGATGTTTCATATTTATCAGGAATCTATTAAAATTTTAGTTGTGGATGTCCAAGTTAGCGTGTATCTGTGTATGTAATAATTATTTGCTTGCTTGTTTATAATTCTTATTGATATTTTTCTTTAAATATTTTTACTGATGTCTTGTTTTAGCAATGCGTATTTTGTTAATTATTATCCTATATGTATAATAATATAATAGCAATATCATCACATCGAAAATAATTTAAGACTGTGATGTAAAATGAATGCGTAATGATAGAGACATTTTTATGATTTCAGGGGATTTTGTATCTATTCTATTTGACTTACATAAGTAGGAAACCAGGAAGGTAGTTATTAAACGCATCGAATAATTGGAACGATTAATAGCGAAGGCTTGCAAAATAAATTATTCAAACGTTTTACAATTGCAACGGGGAAAATCTATATGGGTCTAAGCCCTATAGAACATATAATCCTGCAAAATTTCTTCCTCTTCATAAATGTGCATAACCGAATATGCATAAACGAATATTTGTTTTCTTCAAAATTATAATCTGAGCTAGTCTAATGATTTGGACATTAAAGAAAGCAATTATTGTCTCACAAAACAGAGAGGTTGAATCAAGTGTGGGAATGATAAGGGAGTATATCTGTTACATCCCAATATTTCATTAGTCGTGAATAAATTTCTTAGAAACGACTTCTGTATTACACTAAACATATCATAAGCCCCGATGTTAGGTTTTGCTTCCACTTAAAGTGTAGTAATTGGGATTCAACTATCAAACACTCTGCGTTGACTTTACATAACATTCATACTCTAGGTTTAGCACATAATATTAACCCATGAACAGATTCTGATTTGAGCCCTGTATAGATTTATTTAAACACTACGCATTTCTCCTTGACAATAGATGGTGTAATCATAAAGCTGCTCGGTTACAAAGATTCAGAATTGACATATCGTACATAGAGTCATACAATATGGTCAGAGTTGGCAAGTAGATTAAGATGCAATCATTTAGATGATCACAGTATTTTGCTATTATATCCTGCTGCTGCTGCAACACAATTTCATATCATTGAAAAATTGTAACAGTACTTTAAATGATAGCATGTATCCACACAGTCCTTACACCAGTTCAGCAGACAATTATTCCACTGGCTGACGTCATCTTAGCTCACATAACGTGAATGGATTCAAAGTAATTATTGTTGCTTTTCATTTAGTGGAGAGTATGTCCCTGTATAACCATCTATAAGTCAGGTGGCATGATTTTGTAGGGATGATGTTCCTGGTTTGACGATCTTTATTTGGAGGGAATGTTCATCGCATATGCGATGGACTTTGAATTTGGAATGGTGGATCACTATATGTGTGCGTGCGTGAGTACGTGCGTGCATATGTGTGTTTATGTAGTCGAATATGCAGTAAAAGGCGTGCCAATTTGCTACGGTATGCCAGGACAGCTGCTCTAGTTTGATAATTTGTTTAAGCTCTCCACAATTCCAGCTAAATCTATATACTGGATTATTGAAACATTTGTTATCTAATATTTAGGCTTGTCATTGCTCTCTGACATCAAGCGCCTTACGAATAATCAAGAAAAGTATGAGCAAGTGAGAGGAGGATGAAGAAAAGTTTACTTTACTGTTACATTATATATACTTAAAAGAGTAACAAGAAAATAGTAAAGCCTACAACCTTTGTAAAATATCACGAATAATTTATTTCTCTTGAAAACGAAGATAAAAATATCAAAAAGAACTTACGGTTTACGAATCAAATCCAGAATCAATCCAAGAATTGAAAAATGTAAGTCAAAATATAAAAAGTCCAAAATGAATCTGAATTATTGTCCAGATGAAATTCAAAATTGAGGGTAATGACGTATGCAATGGTCAGCGTTTCACAGAAGTGTCAACAATTCTTTGTTTAATCACAGAAAATAATATTGCATTTTTGATTCCCAATTAAGTTCGACGAATGTCTGTCCATACATTATGTATGAATACCTAAATTTCCAAGTAAAACAATCACTTTAAACTGAACAAAATTAAAAAAATCAAATCCAACTGGTCACAACATATGTTTGAAGTCCTGATTGTTACATTCTTATGATTGCATGAGTTATAAGAATAACTTAAAGACAGCAACAAAGATTCCAGGATTGGGGTCAAGAATTCATCTTTCCAGACGGAATAGAAGTTTGTTACATGATAAATTATCACCGACTCCATAAATGGCCATGATTCCACTGAATGAATCTTACTCTTACAAAGAATTTTTGTTTATAAAATAGTCGTTTAGCAAAACTCTTACAAGAACCTAATCAAGGTCAGCAATACACTGTTGCATTATAAATATTTATCAAAATTTACAGGACAAAAAGAAATGAAATAATTCTCTGTACAATTTCAAATCGAGTAAACAAAATTATAATACAATAACATATAATGGAAAAATAATTTAAACATTTAAAGCAAATATATATATGAGTGCATGGATGCATGCATGACATACATACATGCATGCATGCACGCACGCACGCACGCACACACACACACACACACACACACACACACACACACATACATACATACATACATACATACATACATACATACATACATACATACATACATACATACATACATACATACATACATACATACATACATACATACATACATACATACATACATACATACATACATACATACATACGTACGTACGTATGTCTTGCGGTTTTCACTTATGTTACAAGACAAGGTAAGGAAAACACGCATTCGAGTTGTCAAAATATTTAATTTACGTAAGTAGAAAATAGCAAAATCTGAAAAGAACTAAAAAGAACATACCGCGTATTAATTTCTTTAATGTAATCTTTATAATGGACGACTAATTGTTCACTAATCCAGAAACAGTTTTAGGTAATCCAAACGAAGGTATTAGAGGAAAATGTTTAGGATAAAACAACTGGTTCCAATACAATTAATATTCCATGTGTTAATATTTCAATGTAAGCTAGTTAGAGAAGAAAGTTAGTTACGTCCTTGAAATGTTTCACATAATTCGATAAATTAGATATTAAGGTACTTAAATTAAATAACTTAATCCTCAAAGTAATGAGTTTTTAATATCAAAGATTAGGAACTCTCCCGTATCCAACATCATGTCAATTGCAAATTCCTCTCTGACTCTTACTAACGTATGTTGCTGGAAACTAAACATGGCGCGCGTGTCTTCAGTATAGGCCTATTGTGTCCGTTTGCGTTTTAAACAAACAAATCTAATTCATTGCAATGTCTAGAATTAAATTATATTATTTCAGTGTACTTCAATTGGTTGTGATCTGACCTCCAAAATCTTATTCAACTAATTAAATGCTGGAGCGCGAGTGATAGACTTCTACAGGGCAAGTGTGCTCTGAATCTCACGCTTAATTACGTAACCCACATTTAGTACTCACGTGCCATTCTTGACCTCTTTGGTTGCTGATTTTATGTGAGATTAACTTTATCAATAATGGAACTTTTACTGCAGAATATGCATCTATTTTCACAATAGTACTAACTATTGCATTGAATGATATACAATATAATTTTAGTCTCAAATGGCTTAAGTAGAAATTATGAAAATTCAAACTTTGGTACATAATTCTGTTGTTGGTTTGTTGTTTTGGGGCTTAACACCAATTTTCAGCACACGATACATGGCGGCCAGTATTAATGGTGGAGGATGAAACCGGAAAATCCGCGGAAAGAACCACCGACTCACGAGAAGCTACTGGCAAGCTTTCCCACATATCCACATTCGCTGAATTTTAGACTCGAACCCATGCAGACAGACGTGAGTTGGCAGTGATCCGAAACTATATAATTTATTGGTTCGTAAACGCAAGTAATAGCCAAAACGAGAGTTTAGTCGTTTTATAAGTAAGAAAATATGATCTTGCTTGACAAACGCTTGTAGCGACATATAAATCTATGACTTCTTCAAAATTTCATACCACAGTGTTCAATACTGTACATGCGTTACTTCACTTTCTTAACACCTGTAAGTCACATTCTCGTTTGATAAAACAAGAAAGCATATTGTTGCACAGATAAAACCAATAATAGGGGAACTGTGTTGCATGCCATTCAGATTTTGGGGGACACACAACAATTTAGGTTGACAAAGGAAATAATGTTACCTAATGCTGTAAATAGGACTATATAAATGAGATACAATTATTTGGTTGAACAATATTTCAACCTTATTTGTGTGGTCCGAAAAGTATTATCCTTATTCTTGGATGCTTACATTTTTGAAGTTAAAGTTTCGTCTTGAGTTGTAATAACGCATGAAAGCATTAAAATGCTTGATTCAAATCCGCTACTCGTTGGAATATTCCATTGCAGATCTTGCGTTCTTTCAATTTTAGTGTACACGTATTATCTACAAGTATTTATTATAATATATAAATACATTTCCTGAATGACTTTATTTCCTAAGCAAACAAATCATTACGTTTAAGACAAAGTAGGTATTTGGAAAAATGTATTCTCCTTTGTAATTTTATGAACTTTAGTATGAATTAAATCTTAATCGCCATCATTCGCATCAAAATATTCGAAAACATCTTACAAACATTGAACCCTTTAACTTGTAGCTCCATCAACCAACATAAACTTTAAATATGTAATTATTCTAGGTTACATCGTTTTAAAATATTTATTACCATCTTACATGTTTCATTACCCTTTGCAACTTTGACCTTTCTAGTGCAGAGACGTATGTGTTTGTATATGTGTGTTTATATTTTTATTGTAGCTTGAACAAATTTTCAGTCATATCGCTACGATGACTTCAATGTTACAGTTCATAATGTTATCTAGCACTGTGGCAATGCTGCAGATATGCAGCATCATGCCCCTCCAAGTCACATTATCATCACACCAGGCCGACCAATCCTAACACTAACCTCTGCTAGTACCATTTTTATAAGTTCTTGGTATGTCTCGGCCTGTGTTCGAAATAGCTAATGCAAGCATCCGAGTAACAAGCTCTAACCACAGGAGGTGTCGCCAACAGAAACAATGCTGGACATCCATTATGGAAACAATGTAGAGTGAAGACAAATTTTTCGATTCTTCCTTCTGAAGAAAAAAATCATGCCCATGCGGGAACATCAGTTCTAATTTTAGAAGACATATGAAAATCATAACTGGATAACTGCTAGCTGCGCTCAGTCTGTAAAAATAATTAAATTGGAATAAATTGAGCAAATCTTTAAATTTCATCACAACTTGTGCTTTATTCCCGGCGCTCAATTTGCAAGACTAATTGAAGTAAAATGTAACGATGTAATGAGAAAATCCTCAAATTTCATCAAAAGTGGCTTTTTCTGCGCATTTAATTTGCAGCACGGATTGAAAAGGAAGAAAACCATATCAGATCTTTAAATGTCATCAAAAGTTTTGCCGTTTTCTCCACCCTAGTAAATGGGCCGGATAATTTAAAGGAACAGTTACACAAGATTAAATCGATTACACAAAAAAATATATATTCAAACTGCAGCAAGGAACACATTGTCTATTAAACTGGCGGTATGGTAACCTCATATAACTAGTAGTATTCTTTTGGAAATCACTAAGATGACAATACGTGTACTGTCTACACATATTTATATCTGAAATTTTCCACTTCCCCAGGTCATAATACCCAAGCACATTACACAGTTGGGGAACTGTTCCGAATGGAACATGCAATTATAGATTTAATGTTTCACATGACGCACCATGACGTTACTTGCATACGAAAATGAGTACTTTAATATGTCACATAATCAATAATTATATAATGTGGGCATTATTTGAAGTTTAGCAATACACACTGGCTAAGCGTATTGCACACATGGATGTTGAGATTCTGGCAATGGCTGTTAATTTCATTTATAGTTTGATTTGCAAATTTGTCGAATAGTGAATTTACACCTACTTGGCAAAATATATACAATGAGACCAAAATATTCAAAAACATTCATGCTTCTTTGAATACAAAACTTATCTTTGATTAAATATTTTAACTCGTCGACAATTGCTTTCACATGTAGAATATTATTGTTATTATTGTGCTCGAATGCTTCGTTTCAATCTATGACACTGCAAAAATTTGATATCATTGCGTTGCGAAATAGTGTCGTACATTATCCCAGCAGTTCGTGTTGCATGCTCCTGGTATCCTAGCATTGAGAAATAATGTCTTACATTATCCAAAAAGTACATCTTGCATGGCCCCTAGTATCAATGCATTATAAATCAAGTCCTACATAATCGAAACAGTACGTCTTGTATGATTTGGTCTAAATGCGTTAGGAAATAATGACTACATTATCCAAAAAAGTAGGTCTTGCATGTCCCTGGTATCATTGCGTTGTGAATCATTCCTACGTTTTCCGTACAGTATGCCTTGTATATATTTGATACTGTTGCGTTATGAAATAATGTCTACATTAACCAATAGCACGTTTTCTAGTGGGTGATTTTTGGCGTGGTTTTAAGGAACTTAGGAATAAGTTTGATGCCGTCTATATTTTATCTCCAGTTAATATGGTCCATAAATCATATTTAACAAATGAAGATTTTGTAATGTATCTAAGTCAGCATTGACTGTACTGTCTTCTTCAATTCCTTACGGAATTTTAAATGCCAGTAAAAAGTAAGAATACGTTTTATTTCATATTTAATTCCTATTTAATTAGGAGACATGAAACTAATTAACAAGTAAATTAGTAAAATATAGAATGGAAACTCCCTATTTCCCCAGCCTACTAAAGATGTATTATTTCCAATTATGAAGTGCAAGTAAAGCAATTTAGAAAGAGTAAATTCGATACAAGTATATCAAAATGCATGTTTTATCCAAGATAGTGTATTTTATTTTAAATGAACTAAAAATTTTCATAATCATTAAAAATAGTGAATAAGGGAAATGTTAGATATTTTGGCAAAACCTAATAAGTAAATAAAACGACAGCAGAATTCTCTCTCTCTCTCTCTCACACACACACACACACACACACACACACACACACACACACTATTGAGAAACGTTATTACACTTTGTATTAAATGTACGTAATCAAGGAGACCGCAGTTTGGACCAGACGAGAAGATTATTGAACCGAAGTATTGTAAGAGTATACGATTATAATCAAGTATGCATATAAATTGTATTAAACTTGTTTATGATGATAGGTTAAAAATATGACAGGCATAATTTAATATTGTAGGTGCGTCAGCAAATTCGCCTTAATATATCTAAATCTTGACAACTAATAGGCAGAAATTGTAACTGCGCTACACTACTAAATTAATAAAAGCCAATCAGTCTCGAATTATTCCAGTTTATTTGTTTGCGGATTTTCTTTTGCTGGTTGGAGGAGGGGGGTTAATTTTATCTCACATATGTAGTATCGTTTCACCAGGTCTTTAAGCAAAGTTGGAGATGGAGACTTCCTTTGACGATGCATAATATGTATGAATCTTAGATATCAGTAATATACAATAAATAAGATTTCCTGCTTTTAAAATACCTATAATTATTACCGTAAGTTCATAGATATACAGGAGATTACTGTTGTTTCTAATCCAATGACTTAAATCATTCCAAAACTCTTTCACAGTTGCACAGTAAAATAAAAAAATGCATTAATATTTCTTTGGAAACATAAAAAGGAACATTTATTATTATTTCCTATTTTAATCGTTTCAAGAAAAGTGTTTGTTGCAAGCATTCTGTATATCACCAAAATATGAGTCAGTGTGGTTTTTTGCAGATGAAAACGACAAGAGAATTTGAGCAGATGAACCAATGATATTTATTGACAAAATAGTTGACTCACGTTTTGGTGATCGTGTTGGTGTTTCTAAAACAATACAGTGCATGCAAATGAGGGTTTTACTAACCCAAGAACCACTTTCATTTACCTGTTCACGTACAGATCCACTTGCGAATGGCCACTACAAAAATTACGGCTGCTTTTATACTGCTATATGCAAAATGACTCAGTAATGTGATTTCCAAAATGTTCTGGAAACAGGTATTTACCAGAAAACGCCCACGCAAAATGACTCAGCTATGTGATTTTCCAGAGTTAAAAATAATCATATTATTATGTCAGGCATTATCCAAAAAGCAGGTACATATAATTCCCAGAATTACTCACAATCAAGTTATTGAGTCATTTTACATAGATGCTTTAGCAGTATGAAAGGCAGTCAGAAATTTCTTAGTGGCCATTATGCAAGCGGTTTTTATATAAGAACAGACAAGCGAAAACATTTTTCTTGAACTTAGTGTTATAGACTAAACAAATTGTAGTTAACATCTCTATTCCGTCACAACGTATACATTTTTGTTATAATTATTTGTTTGAAATTATTACTAAATAAATTGGATTGAGTGAATCTAAAATGAATCTCACGTAAGTTTCAGCTGAATAGACTGTATTGTGGAGCTAAAATGGAGGGTGTATGCTGTGCAATTTCATTGTAAATTCTACAGGAGATAAAGTAGTATAAGGAAATGAGAGTTTTGACTCACTTCATTTTTTTTACCCTCCAAACAAGTATAAATTAAATGAGGGTTTCCCAAAACAGGGAAATGAGGGTTTTGGACCACCACCACCCTCCCACACCTATTTGAACGTTTAAGTTAACAAGGTGGAAATTAAATTAGCATTAGAATGAAAATGATATTATTTTATATCTCATTACCAATGATTAATGTTTCAACTGTTGATATTAAAAATACTTCACTATCACGACTATAGATACGAAATTTTACTTTACCGCTCACACAGCGACGGGACTCAAACATATCGTTCATTTCTGGTTTGTTCAGAGGATAAAATACACCTTTGACCGATCGAGATCAATTGTGAGTTTAGTATAGTTTTGTTGGCTAATGGGGCTGTGAAAGTTTTTAAATTCCGCTAGCAACTTTTGATACAATTGTTCGAGATAATTGAAATACATGCTGTTATCAGATCTGATGAGCGAAAGTTTTAACTTGTCACATGTTCCATTAAAACATATACTTGATGTTTCATTATTAAATTTAACTGTCAATTGTTTACCGTCCAACATTAAATATTTAATGCTACTATTGTAGCTATTTGTCATTATCAAATTTTCAAACATTATTTTATAAGTTTAGATAAAATTTCAGTTGGAAAAGATAATGTCGAGTATAGATCTATCATCATAACAATACCCAAGGGCAAATGTATCTACCCCATGTTCACAATAGCGTTTGTCATCAAAATTATACAATCCACGTTTGATAATAACATGTTTCGAGTTTTTGATGATTAGTTCGAATTGCCATAGCTCTCATAAAACTAACACCACCATCAAGCGCATACCTGTAGTCATCAAATTTCATAAACTTTTTAACAAAATTACGAGGCAGACCTTTTGCTTTTTTCGTTATTTTATTATTGTCTAACAATACGGCATACATTTTGCTGCGTAATCCGATAAAGTATTTGATAGCGCTCGAGTTCATTTCATCTTTAAACTTACCAATAACCTTTTTATTTGTGTCGTCATGAAATTTACCGTCACGTGGATAATCGGAAAGATCAAACAGATGTCGATTATTGTACATGTCCTGATAGATGTCCTCGCATTCGATTTCATACACGAGCGAATCAGTATCAGTAAACAATAATCTACTAGCCGACCACTGATTTCTAAGAAAATTATAATGAAAATCGTACATCAGCCACTTTGATAAATCTAACACTGCAGCTCCAACATAGATCGGCTTGTTTAGTTTTAGATTTGTTTTTCTTCTTTGTATCGCAACAAGATTTTCATTAATTATTTTCATGCTTACAAAATCATCGTCTGACACAAGTTTGTTTCTGCGATTGACATCATTAACTATTTCAATATTTACGCGTTTCCTAATATTCTCCATCGTCTTACCAAAAACGGAATTGTTCATCAGTTTAAAAAAGTTTTTCTCAAACTCTGTTTTTGCTGCAGCCCTTTTTGAAGTGTTTGAGTTAATATAACCTCTCATCCACGGCGACTGATTAAATTTTAATACACGATGAACTTTTTTCAACACAAGACCAGCATCGACTGCTTGTTTTAAAACTTTGTAATGCATAACGTAATTTTTCTTATCAGGTAAATTTGGTACTAGTTTCTTGACCATGGAATGTTGCCTTGGTGATGCTAACGCTTGTTGTTCTTTTGGTAACAAACTATAATCTATGGCCATCGATTCCGCACAGAAAGGGTAATCGTTATGTAATTTGTGTAGCGAATTTGGATAATCAAGATCAACTTCAACGAAATAGGAAACATCATCGGGTATCTATTTTTCTGTCTCTGATAGAAATCGATCAACCGTGATCCAATGAAATCCGCTAAAAGGCATTGGTTTTGCCATCGAACCACCGTAAAGATTATTACAATCTAGATAAATTATATACTTCGAAGGAAGGTCAGGGTTATACTGTTTCAGGTATTTGTTGTTTGCTTCAGTATATTTTTTTGTTATCACGATAATACCACCTCGGATACCTTTTTCGATAAAATTGAACATATCAACATCAGTCAGTAATTCTAACCTTACCTTACTAAACTTTAGCAAAGCATCCCATGACAACCCAGGGGCAGAATAATACCAGCAAGGATCTAGTCCATAAAATTATTATAACTCACTTCACGAAAACTTTCAAAAACATCTGCTAGTAATAACACATCAGTTTTCAAATACAAATCATGATAATTACCAAAAGTCTCACAATCAAACACTTTCCAGATATCTTGTGCATACCTGTACTCGTCATCGGTTATATTTTCGTTTTTAAGTTGTTAGTAAAATTTGTCTTTGCCAGGTAAAGATGTTTCATCAAATTTACTCCAGTCGTCGAGGTATTCGTATGGAAAGACTCCTTTTTTAGCTAGAATATTAAATTTATCTCCAAAACAGTCTCTTAGGTTATCAAATTTACTACAACCTTTCACTAGCTCATCTAACGAGGCTGCCATAAACTGCAGGCTGTCAATAAAACGCAATTTACCTAGCGTAACTGACATGTACTTTTCAAAATTATTTGGGATGCATTTGATGATGTTATCGAGTTTTAGACGAGATTTTATATCAGGATCACCAAAAGCTTCTACTATAATATGGCTATCATATCCTCGAAAATTGTGAAGAATAACCGGAATAAAATCTGGAGCATGAAATTTTAAATTACACTGATTATGAGCCGCTCCACGGTACTGTCCAGTCAAATGGCAATGGTCATGTACTTTTTTGTCATCGTCAAAATCTTTTTCACAAATATGACAAATTTCTGCTTGCTCGTGATAGGATTCTTGTTGAGGTGTTAATTTTAACATTGGCGTTACTTTTTTCAAACGATAAGTAATATTATCAACTTCATTAATCAACTGCTTAAGAAGCCATATAGCTGGATTTTTACCACGATATAATTTGATTGGTTTAGGTAACCTAGAATCAGTACAACAAACTACCTTGTACGCTACTCCACACGGAACATGATTTTGAACTTTTCTTGTACTCGATTGATTAGGATTATTTTCTACGCCAAGTACAGGTTATAGTAAACATTCAAAATCAGCGTATATAACGAAAGGAATTTTTAGTTTATGATTATGATGGACAAACTGTAACACGCTATCTTTTTTAGATGGCATTGTTATTCTTTGCACATCACTACAGTACTGCAAATGCTTTTGTAATGTTTCATTGTTAGTACAACCATGCAAGCAGCGGTAACAAAATAACTTTTTGTTCCTATTTTTACTGTACTGTTTACCAACTAGTCCGTTAAAGTTTTTAATCCAAACGTAATGATTTTTGTAAAACAGTAAATTTATAGTCAATTGTGAAGCTTTTTCTGAAATATATATCGGGTATACATCCTCTTTTTCATCTAGTCCGAAAACGTTAATTGAAACATTATTTTGCTTTTCAAATTTTGGTATTTGATTTTCTGCCACAGGAAGGTTAATATCTTTAAAATTTAATCTAGACACGTGACTGATATATTTTTCAACAAGCGTAGCGTTTTTTTCTGCTGGAAATAGTGCGGAAAGAACAGCCCATTGGAAACATTTATTATCTACGTTTTTGATGTTTATACAACATCTTTTACTTTTTATTTTTGGTGGCAGGTCAACGTATGAACTACCTCGTAATGCGTTATATTTCATCGCGTGAAACAATATTCCTTTGATCATTCCAAACTTCCAACCCGGACCTAATTGAGCGAATTCCTCTATTTTTTTTCCAGATTTCTTGGTGTATTTCATCAGATAGTGATAAAAGATCAGTCCCAAGCAAAGCACGTCTTGATTTTGCGTTAATATAAGGTTCTGCAATTTCCTTGTTAGTTGATTCTTCCGTTATAACTAACTTTGAAAATATAACATGATATTGCACAAATAATCTAATACTTTTGTGTCTTTCGAGCTCACGTTTAACAGTTGTCTGTAGTAGGTGGTAAAGATTCGTTGCATTAAAATTTACTAAAACATTTTGATTATCAAACTGATAACTATTATCAAAACCTGCAAAAGCAGTCGCTATTTTATTAGGTTCTCCCATAAGGCTTTTCTTAGCTATATCACGTAATTTTAACATTATTATATTATAATGTAATATCTAATTGATAATTTTTTCACACTGCGCATGCGCTAAAATTCAATTGGAGATAAAAAAAATCTCCTATAATATAATGACAGCAAATCTAACAAACACATGTGAGCAAGAAACATATAAAGTTCACCCAAAGTATAACTTTACCTCACACTGCGCATGCGCTAAAAATCAATTAGAGATAAAAAAACGCCTATAATATAATGACAGTAAATCTGACAAGCGCACGTGAGCAAGAGATTTATCAAATTCACCCAAAGTATAACTTTATCTCACACTGCGCATGCGCTAAAAATCAACTGAAGATAAAAAATATTACCTATAATATAATGATAGTAAATCTGACAAGTGCACGTGAGCAAGAAGCATATCAAATTCACACAAAGTATAACTTATACGCTGGAAATGTATTAGGTTCGGTTATTAACATTAAAACTAGAATACCTGTTGCAAATTAACGTCAGCGGGTTATAATATTAGTGTAAAGGGAGATAATGACGAGAGAATTGCAATGTTTAGAAAAGATTTTATTTACACGTTGTTCTGCGATGATATTCCAGAGGGACAGCGTGTATATCATTATAACGGTATAGTCACTGATGACAACATTGAAAATTTATCCTTACAAGATGAGTTTCAGTCACATCCAGTCTTTGATTTATACGAGGCTAACGATCGTGGTTTTATAAGAAACAGAAAAACTAAAAAAGTTCTTGGTACTATGAACAATATGGGATATATCAGGGTAACTGTTAGAGGAACATTAACAGATTTTGTTAGTTATAATGGTCATAAAATTGTTTACGAGGTGTTCAACGGATCTATATCCATTGGTCTGGTTATCAATCACATCAATAATATACAAACTGATAATCGATTGGAAAATCTGGAGATAGTGACGCAACAGGAAAATGTGAGAAAAGGAAAAAATAGTAATGGTATTAATTTTAGATGCCCAATAAAACCTGTTATTTCAAAAAACCTCGAAACGGATGAGGAGATTGAATTTAAATCGATTACAGCTGCGGCGAAATATTATAAGATAAATTCAAGAACAATAAAATTTATAGCTGATGGAGTAACAAAATCAGCTTTTTCAAGAGAATACGATGCTAGGATTGGTTTTAGATATGATGATCAATAATATTTTCTAATTCGGTTTTAGTCAAGCAATGATGAGCAAATGCTATGATATCATCGTGATTAAATTTTAGCGTCGTTACTGCACTTTCATTAATTTTATTTTTTTCTGCTTCTGTTAGTAATATTTTATGAGAATCACCTTGCATGACAATAACATGAACACTATAACCCAACAAACATTTTCTTACCGCTTCGGCTAGTTCGTTGTAATTTACTATATTAACTTTTTGGTGATATTTTATCTCATCAGTCATCTTATAATAATAAATTAGATAAAAATATATTATAATAATGGACTTGATGAAACGACTTGCTGAACTCTACGAAGAAGATAGTAGCGACAAAGTCACCAGCGATAAGGTCACATTTTCCAAAGATTTTATAGACAAATCTATTGGTTATAGTGAAGATGATATTTTGTATAACAATGAATCTGATGATGATGGTGAAATAATCACTGTTGCTGACAGATCAAATTACAGCAGATCAACAACTAAACGGTATAATGTCAAGTATCACATTGCTAAACAAATAATAAAATTTAATTTTACCGTTGCCGAACAACAACTGTTTTGGCAGCTAATCAAACCTTTCTTAAATATCAAGATTTCAGGCCGACAGAAAAATATCAAATTCGATTTCATATTCGTTAAAATTTTTAATCTAATGACGATCTCTAACGATCGTAAGCAGTATCTAATATCGTTATGTAAACCAGTAAAATGTAAATCTGTCAAACAAAAGTATGAGTTAATTTATAATAGCATCATATCATAATTTGTTTGGTTGGGATCCAACTGTTAAATTTATCGCTATACCCACGCCATTTGACTAAACTTTTATTTCCTTTTTTTCTAATCACTTTCTCGATAACAAAAACATCCTGCTCAGTTTTCTGTAGTTCTTGTTCATAAAAACTACCTACGATCGGTTCCCCTGCCAGATCTTTTAAAACGTACGTTACAGGTACTGTTAAAAGTACCTTATCAACTACAAATACTTCTTCGCTCCAGTTTGGAGTAAATCCTTTTGCAAATACCTTTTTTGTCAAAGAAATTCTAACTTTATCACCAACCTTAAATTTATGTTTGCGGTACATGTTTTCATTTGCTAATATTGGATTTTTAATAGCTTTTTTAGGTGTCATTTTGATGGTTCGATGTTTCGTGTTATTATATTCACATACGATTTGAGAAAGGTCATCGATGTACCTGTTGGTGTTTTTAGCTGTCATATGTTTGTGTGATTTTTCGTTTAGCGTGCGATTAAATCTCTCGACAACAACGCTTTTACCTTCGTTTCCTGTAACGTATTTTTTTATATTATTTTGTTCTAGAAACTGTTCAAACTTTTTGTTAAAAAACTCGGATCCGTGATCAGTCCAGATTTTATTTGGTTTTCTTTCTGTACTCATTATTATTTGCTTTAGCGCATCAATCATTGAAGTCCCTGTCTTATCCGAAACAGGTACACTGAAAGCGTATTTGCTAAAAACATCTATAACATTAAACAAATACCTTTTTGGAGCACAATCAGCGCCAACGTTAAACTGAGCTAGATTGGATACATCCACCAAATCTATTGCCCAGATATCATCTTCACCATTAGCGACAATTTTACGTCGTGGGAACATTTTTTTTAGGTCTGTGCAGCTCGACTGCAAGATCATCGTATACTTTTTTTCCAAGTCCGAGTTTATATTTTGCTCCTATCATTCCTGAACAAATTTTCTATCAAAACGTTCTCGTAGATTTGTTGGCTTCATATCACGTAATTCGTCTAACATTACTTTATCACAATCTAATTTTGAGTTTTCATGATCACGATAACAGATATCATGACGCATTGCTATTGCATCCACTTGATTGTAAGGCTCTTGTCCTGGCAAAGGATTGTCGTTTTCGTCTAGTTGTTGATCTAGTGGATTCCACGGACCAGTATACCGATGACCTGGCAAAGTCCAACCGCCTTTTGGTTTTGGCAATGTTCCAATAATTTTATGTATATCTATACCTGACCCTATTATTTCTCTGTTGTTACAACATTGACAGTATGCGACAATTTTATTTTGTTCAAGACACAAAACTCTGTCAGAATCACAGTTGCATATCATTCTATATTTCTAGTCGTCAACTTAAATAATATCAGGATAACCAGATCCTAGCGAATTTTTCGCAGGCGACATCTCTGAGGATACTGTCGCTGGGGACACTTTCTTTAAAAACATATTTTTTCTTTTTCCACAGACTACACAAAAACTTTTTAATATTATCCTGTTGTTTTTTGTTTTTTTTCTGTTGTTTCATTAATATTTTCTGTTTTAGTTCTACACTTGAGACAGTATGTTGACATTATTATACTTGTAAGTTTAGATAAAATTAATTGCGACCTCATCATTAACGTGAGAAGGATGCTTGTCAAACTGTAAAATAAATTTTAAAAAATTAACATTTCTGCTCATCTGTTGGATAAACATTATACAATAATATCCACAAGCAGACGTTCCAACAGGTTGGAGTTGATTTGATGAATAATATATCTTTTTAAATTTTTTCTTCATATACGTTTTAATTACATCGCTTGGAGGAAGTCCAAACGAGTCAAAATTATTATTATTATAAACTGCTACCCAATGCGTGCCGGATCCATCATTAAAATCTTGTATATTAATAACACACGAACTTACAGCTGACGGCGATTTTATTGCTGCGAGTTCATCTTTAGAATAAACTCCGTGAAATCCAGGAACAGCTTTTAATTTATGAATGATATCAAAATTACTCAACGGGTTCGACGAGTTCCTGGTAATGTTAGACCACGTCCGATTCCTAAAAGATTTGGCAGCAGACTTCCCGCTAGTCCCGCCAAAAGTGGAGCGATCGGAATAAATCCTCCTTGTTTTGGTTGATTGCATATGCATTTGCACTTTGGTGTTGGCGATTTTGTTTTTATTATTTTCTTTTTTTGTTGTTGGTGATTTCTTTTTCTTTTGTGGCATTATAATATATTATTTACATAAAATTTACATTTTTTTTATTCCACTTCCACGAATGATACCATTACCTGCGACTGCTTTCTTTGTTGCGTCAGATATTGCTCCAGACGCTGCTGCTAGTCCTAATGTTCCCAACACTGGTAAAAGTTTAGGTATTATTGTACTAGTTAATACTAATAATGCTGGACCAAGAAAACCACCTTCTTTTGCCATCGCTGTCATTTGTGCAGCACTCAAATTTAAAACAAAAGTTTTTTACGATCATACTTCTTTACTTGATTTTTTGCTAGCATTAATTTTGTTAAAACACCATCAGAAATATTAGGATTGCTTTTTAATGATACCTGTTCTCGCTTTGCAATAGCAGCTACTAATTTTTTAACTTGGCCATCAGTCAAATACACTTCTTTTACAATATACTTTGTCATTTTATATAACAACTGTAGATTAAACTTGAACTGTTATTTTACCTCCAATAGAATCTACTGTGATAAATCTATCACTAATCACTAATGCGTATACGTATAACGGCGCTACTGGAACCGCCCCAAGTGTCCAGGTAATTTCAATATCCGCTGTGCTGTCTACAGCTCGCTCGTTATGTTTACTAACATCAAAATGAAATATAGGATAAAGCGTACGAAATTCCTCTGCTGATATTTAAGTTCCATCTTCAACATCTTGATATTTTTGTATTGCGTCAAGCAGGTACATGTACGGTCGAGATATATTTTTATTAGCATCATCAGCAAATTTGCACTCGATAGCTCGTTCTGGATATTGCTTTGAATTTAATCTAGCGTATATTCGTCTGACATTAGAGTGATCAAATATTGCATTATTTTGTTGTTGGTTACCTCGTCGGGCTTGTTGTTGAAATACGACAAAGATATTTCTCGGCAGTTGTTCGCTTGATGTTGTTGTGACCCTCCATGTGTAGTCAGTAGTATTTAGAACCGCTGTCTGATATATCTTATGCTGCTTAAAGTAAATTCTGTTTGTATGTTTATCAAGCGTACTATTTAATTCTGACATTTTAGTGATTGATGGTGTTATACGTGGCATCCACAAAGCGAGTTTGTTTATGATAAACTGTACATCAACCTCTCCAGATCTAAACAAGCAATCGTTTTGGTCTGCTCGATCTAAAATAAGAGTATGTTTTACTCCGCGAAATACTTTATCATAATCGCGACAAAAGCCGAAAATTGTGCTTAGCGGAGGCATCATTGTAATTTGACGTGATCCTGCTGCAAGTTTTCTTCGCCTAGCAAAGCCTTCGTTATAACGTGGATTTCTCACGTCAAGTGTGTTAAGAAGTAAATTTAACATCGCAGTACCGTTTGCATCTGCAGCTGGTGGTGTTATATTTAGATTATTAAAAGCTGCTATAAGAGAAACTCTTGTGGCGTCTGCATTAGCAGCTGCACCTAGTGCGTCAATACCTAGCGCGTCTGCATTAGCAATGAGAAAATTTCTCACAATAACAGTATTTGCATTAGCATCAGCTCCATGTACTATAGCGCCTCTCTTTAAAAATTCGGTTGATTCAGCTATACCCCGTCCAGTATCTTTACACCACATCATGTTAGTTGCAGTTGCTCTCGAGTAATCGACGGAAAAAGAAATAATATTTAAAATTGTACTTGCAACTTGTAGATGACCTGAAATATCTTCTATAGTTTGATTGGCCAGTTGATATCTAGCACTTTTGAATAAACACCAGCCGTTATTTATAAGAGCTACTTCTGTTCCAACTGCAATTGCAGCAGGTGGATTGGCTACTGTCATAATCTGACCACGAAATTCTAACATAGCCTTATGTGGCAGTAGAAATACATCTTCGTCTCTGGTGTTAAAGGTTCTAATACCAGTTTTATTTGGTTCGTTGGAATTTTCATCAAGGTCCTCAACAAACTCGAATTCTGTCACATCGTTGTCGATGTCATAAGTTTCTGTTAACTCGAGATAATTTTTAACAGACATTTTATTTTATTAGATTATATAAAATTTTATTACGGCACTGTTACTTTAGATATTAATTTTTGTATGATCTGCTCGCCCTTTGGTGATAATAATTTTTTTGTTGTTGTTATCATAGCTTTTTGAGTTTCTTTTGTTGGAGCGATTTCTGAGATAGCTTGTTTTATTTCAGATGCAGTCGGTGGATCTCCTTTTATTTTATTAGCTATTTTTTGTCGCACCGCAGTCCCAGCGGCAGATGCAGCCCCAGTTGCAAAAGCTTTACCAGCGTCAATAGCAATTATTGCAACTTTACGTGCTATACCCGGAATACCTTCAATAACTTTAGTGAATATATTTCCAAAAACTCCTCCTACTATTTTTCTTCGATAAACTTTTTTTCTTTGTTTCATTATATTTGATGTTGCATAATTTTTACTTTTGCTCACGTAGATGTAAATAATAAGTTACAACTTCATTATTCAATTCCAACTGTTTTCCTGATTGATCTGTCAACTGCATCCTTATACTTGATATATGATCTTCAACGTTTAAAGGATAATATATAATATGTCGTGGAGTTATTTGTATGAGAGAACCTGCCGGGACTTCTGGTTAGAAACTGTAAATCGTTTGACCTTTGCTACCTTTTGATGTATAAGAACCAGAAGCAATAGAACAATTTACTAATATTGTATTTACTTCTGTTATATTTGCTGGCAGTTCACTGTCATATGTAATAGGCTGATCAAGTGCAGTGTAAGTTTTTTCAGTAAATCCTAACAGTTGTGCAATAATTCTTTCTCTTGGTTCAAGATTGATTGCTATATTTTTCAAAGTCATCCTAACTCGTAATGTGCTATACTTAGCAGCTAATCCAAAATCATCAGCCACACCGCCAGCTTTTGTTATGAGCTCTTTGATCGTCTTGTTTAGATCTTCAATATTATAAGCTCCTTGCGGAATTTTTATTTTTTTTTTTGTAGATATTGGAGATGTTGTAATCATAGTAAAATACATTTCATCGTTAACATCATTTTTCACGTTAGGTATAGCATTCCAGCAAGTACAAGAAATTAATCCAATTTCATATTGTTTTGTAGGATCTAGTTGGATAGGTGGAATATAATTTATTGAAAAATTTGCGCTATCTATCACAGACTCACTAGAGTTTAGTAATAATGTTGTTTGCATTCCTTTAATATTATATCATTTTACAAAATTAAGTCGCGGTGTAAAGTTTCATATTCGTCAGATGTTAATAATTCACTCGATCTTAAATGATCAAGTATGACAATGATTTCATTGTCAAGTTCAACACTAACATTCCCAGCTACCTTTGATGATATTAATAACATTAATCTACCTATCATTTCAGTATTTGAAGTAAATATCTTTACACCAGTTCCTGTTCTTACACTACTTTTTTGAATACGAGATTTATCAAAAGTAAAAAATTTCCTTCTAAAACTCCACCCACTACCAAAAGTGTTTGCTCTACTATTTTCTGCTGTTTTTTTTTAAACGTGAGAGCAATGACACCGTTTCTCATCCTATCATAAAGTGGAAGCATATCATCAATTTCTGTAACCATGTTTAATTCATCTTTAGCAGCAGCTCCGTCTTTAAATATTACATCTAATCTATCGAGTAATGTTTGATATTCTACATCAGTCCACTTGTTTATATTTTCAATATTACTTATATTTTCTTTGTTTAAAAAATCATCATATTCACTACCTTTTATCTCATCATTTGCTCTTTTAATAAAATAAAGTCTTTGATCTCCAACTTCCATAAACTTTACAGTAAGCTCACCAACTCTATGTTGCTCCTCTTTGATATCTTTTATATCTCCTGATAAATTTGTTATAATATTTGTTATTCCTTGCGTTGTTAACTCTGCTAATCTTCGCTCAAGTTCCAGTGGATTGTTTATCAATCGATCTGTTTCAGCTTGTCTAGCCGCAGGATCAGCTATATTTGCTGTAAGTGCCTCAATTAGTTTTCTTTTTTCTTCATCAGATCTAGTAACTAGTTTTGCATCAGCTGCTTCCTGTTGTTCTCTAACAATTCCAACCAAACCTTTTTCCTGTAGTTGTTTAAGTTCTTCTTCTGACAGTGGTTTAGTTTCAGGTTGCTTACCTAATAATGCTTCAGTAACTGGCTTGAAAATTGTAGCTGTTGCTTCTGTAGCAGTTACTTGCCCACGTCGTGCTTCTTGTACTTTTTGCTTAAGTGATGCCTGAGATTGAGCAAGTTTTTCTAGATCTTCTATGTGTTGTCTGTATCTTGCTCGTTTGTCCATTATTATAATTATAAATTTTATAAAATTGAAACGGTTTACTGTAAGTAAGTGTCAATACAACAGCGAAACGTTTTAGTTGGATCATTTGTAAGTTTATCAAACAATGATAAAGTTAAATTTATTTTTTGTAGCATTACGGTAAAGTTCAATAAACTTATCTTTTGTCACACCACCGCATTGCTCGCTTGCAATATTTCTAACATCAACATTATCCAGTCCTGGAAATAAAATAAAACAAACTGTATTTCGCCTAATAAATCTATCAACATTATAAAATCCTTGAGCGAGATAAACAGAATTACATTGTTTGTTACGTGACAGTGAGAAATATGATCTTATTTTATTCATCTCCATGTTATTTAGAGGAATATCGTCTAAAACTACTATCTTATGTTCATCTGCATCAAGTTGATTAACTGGAATAAGATCTTCTGGCTGCCTAATTATAAAAAAATCTTCACCAGCTTTAAGATCATCACGAAGCTTGTTATTATATTCGCTTAATAACTCATACTTATCTTGCTGTGGATTGATTGTGTAAATATAAACTCTGTCATAGTTAAAATTATCACCAAGAAGCAAGTTCATTAGCAAATTTGTTTTTCCTGATCCAGTTCGCCCAACAATAAGATAATGACAATCAGGAAGTTCATTGTTATGTCTATGCTTCACTAGTCTCTCTGTATCAAAGTTTAATATCGACGATTTTGCCATTTTATATAATATTAAACTAGTGTTGATAATTTTATCTAGGATAGTAAATAATGAACTACTATACAAAATTTGGAACACTATTAGGAGATTTATCCACAGGTGACTTATCCAAATATGCAACTCTTGATCGGCTCAAAAATGAAATCAATAATTTACTAAATCTTACCAGCGTAGATCCAGATGAAGTCGTCATTTTCCAGGACAAAGAAGGACGATTAAAGACGAGTGATGTAAAACTGCCAGATATAGTTGTACGAAATCCAAGTGGGAATATTGTTATGAAACAAAACAAGATTACAGATCTTGGAAACCCAACTGATGATGGGGATGCTGTCACTAAAAAATATTTCAATGATTGGGACGCTTCAATTAATAATGAAATCACAGCGCTCAAAACTGATTTTACCAGTCACGTGAACACATTTTTAAGTTTTCGCAGAAACATAAACAAAATTAGAGATGAATTTTTTGAAAATCCATCAAATGTTAGCATTACACTCGCTAATATTAACACAAATCTCAATGATATTAACACAAAACTCAATGATATTATTAGTGGAATTCCTAATATTGTTGAGAAAACGAATATGATTAAAATTCCTCACAAACAGATTAAAAATATTGTGTATACTGTTGCATCCGGTTATACTATGTGGGCACCAAAAAATAATTCTATTAAATATATTGCAGAAGTTACTGGTGTGTATAGATTGTCAGTGATTAGCAGTGCAAAGTTTAGAATATCTACCAAATATTTATCTCCTCATCTAAATAATGACTCATTTGGAGTATTATCTGTAATATTAAACCAAAATTCTGAAGAAGAATTTGTACTTGAACCAGTTGATAAAGCTTTGAAATTAGAAATTTTTCTCTGGTGTTTGGAATTTATAGCTGAACAACCAGCTCTTATTATGAATTAACCAAACATAGGACTATGTGAACTAATATTTTAATGAAAAGAAGTATAGTTGATTTCAATCATATTTCAAAAGATATTCCAGAACAGGATGTGGACGCAAAAATACAATACTATAAATATTATCATAAAAAACTTTGGTGTGTTAAAAAATGTTACAAATACTACAACAAGATCCTTCGAGTAATATCATATCTACCCTTGTTAATGACCAGTTCTGGTATAATTTCAAGTGGGGTATCATTAAATCCATTTTTGTTAATTATATCTGGTATTGGTGTTTCACTGACAGCGGCGTGTAAAAAAGTAGAACCAAGACTTTTGATAAAAAGCACGGATGTTTAACGTCAATTAAAACTTACAAGAAACTACTTGATCAGATCCGGTCTTACCTTCGATGAGTTAAATTTAATATGGATGATTTATTACGTGAATTTCGTATTATTGACAATATGTTAACAGATATTCTACCAATGAGGGTCAGCAAGTATGAAAAAATATCACAAAAAATATGAGTAACATAAAATTTTATCTAAACTTATGATATAATATAACTAAAATAATATCACTTACCTTCATCATTTTCATTCTAATGCTAATTTAATTTCCACCTTGTTAACTTAAACGTTCTAATAGGTGTGGGAGGGGGGTGGGTGGGCCAAAACCCTCATTTCCCTGTTTTGGGAAACCCTTATTTAATTTATACTTGTTTGGAGGGTAAAAAAATGAAGTGAGTCAAAATCCTCATTTCCTTATACTACTGATAAGATGTCTGCCGGATATTGTTGCGTGAAAAGCTGTTGCATTATCTATTGTGTATAGTGAATAACTGGGAATCAATAACTACTGGAATTTACACAGTTATTTTAACTACCTGAAGTTTACGTAAGATAACACAGATTTAAAAGGTCTAATATATCATTTTTTGTTACAAGTTATGCATGATTCTCACTGACTACAGACAATTGACTTACTGAATACGACAATGAAGAATCACGACGGTTATGTAATGTTACACAATTGATTCTACAAATTTTCTCCCTTAAAATACAATATATAAAGTGTTATCTTCCTTAAAAATATAACAAAGACAAAAAGATTTATCTGTCTTAAAATACAAGGAAGACCTCACTTATGTTGAAAGACTTTCGTTAATCACTAGAACATCAACAGTAGCTATCAGAAATGATTAATTATAGTGTTTAGACAAATGAAATTTAATCTATCCGCTTACTCTCATTGCTATATTACGGAGAATAGCAAAATTTATAGATGGAAATGAATTTAATTATCTCAGTACGCAGATTATACAGCAATGTTTATCCATGGATCTCAAACAGCTTTGGAAAATACGATTCACACATTAAAATTCTGCTCAAAGGCCTCCTTCGTTGATATAAATATAGAGGAAGCAAGAATAACGTGGATAGGAAGCATACAAAATAGTAGCTACATCATTTATATATGTAGAATAATTTATTCTGGATGAATAATTCTTTTCCCTATATACCTAAGTCACATGATAAATTTTAATTAAAGCTGGAAATTGAATGACATCAAAATGCTACTGACTCGGCGATGTAAGGGAATTTTAACCCCTTATGGGAAAATTATCGTAATAACATTACTTACTTTATAAAAATTAAATCACATATTAATTCATAAGTTTAAAAAAATCTCCAGGATGATAAATAAAAAATTAAGTAGATTAAATACTTGCGGACAGGGTCAGTTGACACGACCCAAAGAAATGACTGACTCAAATTTCTTATTTTCTCTGAAATATTCTTGGTCAGAAGAATAATTACCAAAAATACACAAAATGGAGTAAACTAATATTTCACTTTCAATTTGTTGGTCGTAGGAGATAATAAGTATGGTTTTATTTCTTATTAAAATGTCCATTAAGAATTTATTCCAAATACTTTGTTCAGATTTTCTCACTTAAGCTCTAATTTATTATTAAAATAATAAGGTCGGAGGGTCTTTATCCTTTTGGCAACTGTAGATTGAATAGGTAAACTATTGATAACCGGCATGGTCCAGACTAATGGATGATAACCGGCATGGTCCAGACTAATGAATACTTTCTTTGATGGTAAAAAGTAAATAAAATATATATTTTTTGGGCCAACATTCTACTATTTTCAAGGGTCAGGGGTCAGGGAACCTGAACTCCTTTAAATTATATATGCATATATTATGTAACAAAAGACCAATCAAAACTAATGGAAAATCTATGAATTGCAGAAAGACAACACTTATCCTTAAAAGATTTCACAAATATTTATAGTATATTGGTGAAAGACACAAAAGAATTAGAAACTAAAGAACTAGCTTAATCAACTACTGTAACTAGGATGTATGAGCCCCTAGGCGATCCCCAGTGCAATTTTTACAGATAAGCTTCTGCATAATATATAGAGTAAAAATATTTCGTGGGCCCTTCTGCTTTGCATACTTTTAATATATGAACAAAGTGGTAAACGTAACCTAATCTACCGAACAAATTGGATTGGAGTATATTAAGAAGCAAATCCTAAAACAAACCGAGAATTCTCCTATAAAACTTTCTATTTTATAACCATTTCATGGAGTCATTTTAGCTTAAAATAAAAATAGAATTATTTTTTTGTAGTTTCTAATATGTCACATAACTTCTTTGACCGTGACGCAAAATCGTAATCTCGACAAGGACCCAAAATTTGTCGGAAAAAGAATAAATATTTATAAAAGAAATTTGATATTGAACAATAAAATTGTACTATATGTATCATTATACTCCAATAAGGAATGTCGTATTTGATATAACAAACATATTTTGTGATATATTTGATTTACTAAAAATCAACCTCAAGTTATACTGTCATAAAACAGTAAATAATAAGCTTTTGTATTAAACTTTTAGCTATAATATATCACCAAATATGGGCCAGTACGGTTTGTATTACAAACTGAAAATGACCAGAAAAAAGGAGCTGGACAGGTGATCCAATAAGATGTATTAACAATATATTTGACTCACGTTTTGATAATCACATTTATAGAGTCTTGCAGTATATGCAAATCAATCTTATATATATATATATATATATATATATATATATATATATATATATATATATATATATATATATATATATATATATATATATATATATATATATATAAAGAGAGAGAGAGAGAGAGAGAGAGAGAGAGAGAGAGAGAGAGAGAGAGAGAGAGAGAGAGAGAGAGAGAGAGAGAGAGAGAGAGAGAGAGAGAGAGAGACCTGCTGCATATCGATATGATGCAAACTAAAACGCCTGCGATACGATACATATCTAATTATATGAATTTGATGGCCTTTCAATTTTGGAAGATAGGTTGTGCCTTTCCATGTATGTTGATATTCTTGGTTGTATTGAGAGCATTCATGATACAGACAGACATATAGTTATCATGCTTGACAAGACCGACAACATGCGTTCAAGCAGATAACATGTTGGTTGTCAGTGATTTTTATTCAAAGTTTTAGGGTATTTAATGGTTGCTCCGTTTAATTCACTTCAGCCACCAGGCCCTTTCTTTAGCACAGCATGAAAACTTTGAATGTTGTCTTCAGAAGAGAGGAAATAATGACATTTCTTCGCGCAAGGAAAATCTCATCTAATACAAATTTGCAGATTAATGTGAATACCAACAAAATATATCACATTGATCTTCCTGCAGATGCAAAGCTTGCTGCTGCCAAATGTACTTGTATTTGTAAGTGAATAAGGAAAATTATTGACAACATCTAGTTCCATAATATAATTTCATTAACGTACACATCATGTTAAACTTGAGCAGCTTGAAATATTCCCATTGCTTAGTGTGTTAATTTTATTTATTCCATCCGCACCTTCATTCACTAGTTAAATATATGTGCATAAAAAGAGAAATTCCAAAATTGTTTGCTGTATACTCTGTAAGATTTCTTACCTGTTCTATAATGCTGTATAAGGCTTTGCAGTTCTCTTGTGCTGAGAGAGTTATTCAAATCAATATTTTTGCTTTTAAATTTTTTTAATGCCTTTATTTGTACATTGTATCTTAAACCAGATATTTATAAATCGTTTAGTTTCATATAATCTGCAGGGATAATTGATTGATCAAAAAATGAATATTGAATTGTATTTTTAAATTGTCTGCATTTTAATTAGGCTCAGTATTCTGCCTTTCTACATTTAATTTATCATCCCAGCTGAAAAGGCAATTGACAGTCATGCCGTCTTTTTTTCCCCCCAGCCAACATGTACGTCGGAATCGTATTTAGCACCATCTTATCGAGCTCAATATCAGTCACTGGTATCTCCGTTAACACTTTCCTAGCTTCAATAATCCGATATACTTCAGAACTTTAAACATTATCATCATCATTAACATTAGCCGGTAATTGCAAAACGAAATCGTAATGAACCAAGCAGGGAATAAGTCATTTTGGTTTATTTTTGTGTAATCCCTATTTTAAACACGTAGTTGTAAATCGTTTCTCGTGGAAGGTTTATACTACAGATAAGAATGCTTATTCCAGAGCACCATAATCAAATTTAGTCCGACAGCCATTCATGATATGCTCAAACAACCCAAATGTGTAGACAGTTCCCATTACAAAAAAGAGACGTCGCGACAAGAATAGTTAAATAAAAATTGCAAACTTCGCAGAGCACATTTTCCAATGCAACTGATTTGCATGAATTCGTGCACATCACTGTTCTACAAGTTCATAAATTTGTACAAAGTTTTCATGATTCATGCAATTGCACACCCTGACAATTTCTTTGTTTCAATACTTTTTATATCATTTAATGAAATTTGCGTAAAGTTTCTCTGTTGCTTTGTTGTACACCGGTAGTGTACCTTTCAGATCGAACAAAGTAGACATTATATAAATGAATGTAGAAACCTCGCGTAAAAATAGTAATTAAATGATGAGCAAAGTATTTCAATATACATGTGGAAAATGTTTGGAATGTATAACGTATGCTGAACATGCTTCAGGGTTAAAATGATTAGCAGGCAAGGTGGTGGGGGACAGGCTGCGCTTTATGTCACGTTGTGTTAATTTGTGGACAGCGCGTATTCTCTATAGTCTATTTTAATTTTACTAATAACAATAAGTATGGGTGACAGCAGATCCTGTTTCAGATGAATTCTAATTGGTATAAATAGTAAGGCAAAGTAATAATAATTATTCATAACTGCAGAAGATTAAAGTAGCTTGCGGTAAGTACAGTTTTGTATCGATTCTCGATTCTCCTTCTCTTGTATCGATATATGTATAGCTATAGAAACAGTATCGATGCATCGATATCTGAATTGTTTCACCAATAACATATATATATATATATATATATATATATATATATATATATATATATATATATATATATATATATATATATATATATATAAATAGAAACATATATTTGTCTATGTATATATATATATACATATATATATATATATATATATATATATATATATGTATGTATATATATATATATATATACCAGACAGAACAGACTGTGCTATCCCTGCATTCTTTAGTAGAATCTTTGATAATAGTGGGCAGAAATAATAGTTGAATACAAACAATATTATCATACAAGTTAGATAAATTAAATTCGTACTCTACCGAGTTTCGAACCTGGGTCCGCGAGTAAATGGCACTTATCGCCTTGCCTGCACGCAACAGCCCATATACTGTCACGACTAAGCACGCATCACCAAAAGATGATGGCATTGAATCGGTGTTATTTAAGCTCGTGTGTAGCAGACACACTCGCATGACGACCTAGTAAATAATTTTCATAAATATACACAGTCGTTCTAGATTCATATTAAAGAAATCAAGGTATATAGGATTTTTGTATTGCAAATAATTATAAATATATACCAGACATAACCGACTGTGCTATCACTGGATTCTGTAGTTTAATCTTTGATAATAGTGGGCAGAAATAATAGCTGATTACAAACAATACTATCATACAGTCTGATATATATTTATAATTATGTGTAATACAAATATCCTATATACCTTGGTATATTGTCTGGGGCTTTTGCAAGCACTGGTTTCCATAAGTAAAACTCTTGATTATTTACCTTCTAATATGATCAGTTAGAATGTCTTTTTTATAATTCTCTGTGTTACTTGAGATGCTTTAAACAAATAATATAAGTGTAGGCCCTACATGAATAATATGAATTAATTTTAAAAGATGAGCTCACTTTATTCTCCATATGTGTTAAATAAAACATTCCAGACCATTCCGAAACTATTCCAACCATTTCTTGATGCATTAAGAATAAAGGACCCTTGATATTTGGTATTGATAGCGTTTACTTCATGTTGAGCAATCTATCAAGAATCTGTTTATATATCAGGATTAGGATCAACATCCACTTGATGTAAATATATATTTGCGAATCGTGACGTACTTGTTCAAATTGTTAAACTCAGAAATAACATTAAAAAACCCCAACATATACCACATATTTGTTTGCGAATTACGAAAAAAAGAAATATAAAAACCTGGCTATTCAAATATGAGAAAGTATGACCAATCTAAACTTTTCGAGGAGGCTGATATTCCCAAATACAATCAATCTATCTTTCATTCGGACTTGATTTCTACTGTTGCTTTGTAAATTGTATACATGTATAAAGGTATAAAAAGATATATTCGATACTGTTTCTTATCTTTAGCCAATTGCTAATGTCACCAAGAGAAAGGCTGTAAGAAAATTAAGGTTCTCGTCAAAATGAGTATCGAGACTGCAAGATTTGCAGAAAACCAAGATCATTAAAAGAAATTTGTGTGAATCTTGATCTGTATTGTTGACAGAAACCATGCAGTTCTACAATTTTTTAAAAATGGAGATTAAATAACTATGACTATATCTAATTAAATTTGTGCAAACTACACCTCAACTTAAGATCTCTCTCTGTCTCTCTCTCTGTCTCTGTCTGTCTGTCTGTCTGTCTCTCTCTCTCTCTCTCTCTCTCTCTCTCTCTCTCTCTCTCTCTCTCTCTCTCTCTCTCTCTCTCTCTCTTTACTTCCACCCCACCTCCTCACAGTGTTTCTATCTCCTTTATTGATTCATTTATGCAAGAAAGTATCTTATATGCATTATACTGACTTTGTGATTTTTTGAATACTCCATATCAATATATTTTCGTTTTCTTCTAATGAAAATAATGTCGATCTTCTATCTCTAAGATGTAATTTGAGCCAGACAGTATACAATTTGGTTAGAATAATCAGTGTAGCGTACGACGATACGATACGAATACAATATCTTTCTGCTAGGAACGAAGATTCTTGCATGAACCGCAGAGACTTGTGTTCAGATTTAAAATAAAGAAAGGGGTTAAGACTTGATCTATCATGATATAATTTGCATAGCCCACTTCTGTTAACGATGCAATCAATACCTGCTTTCAAATGTATAACTTGAGAAAAGATCATGTTTATGGCGATGCGGATGTCGTGAAAAAATATACTGAAAACAAAGAAGACAGTTTCAGTTTAAAATTAAAATACGAAAATTTCATCAAAATCCGTTAAGAACCTCTGCAAATATTTAACTTCAAACATTCATTGTGAAATACCTTTGATCAGTCTTATTAATATGGAAAAGTGTCAATGGTTTATTCGAAGAAAGATAACGACTTTAATCTTTTTTATTTCCAATGGTTTTATATATTATACTTAAATGTAATTGTGCTGTAACTTTCAAGTATATAGATGCAAGAGACGGTATTTCAGGATTGGGGATTTACTTGAAAAAATTTAGAAAAACTAAAACTTAAATGATTTACATGAAAAAGATCTTTCTTTCTCAGCGATATAATTGACAGAGGTAATCCATATTTTTAACAAGTAATATTTTCAAACTGAGGACCTTTTAAATTAGTTTCTCCAGAAACAACAATTTTACAAACAAAGAAGTCATCCAAGTTTTGTCAATAATATGAATATTCATTCCATTTTATTTACAAACGCATTCATATTAGTTAGTTACAATTACTTAGTTAAAATGTACTTTTTATAAAAAGTAAAATCAAAATGAAGACTTTCATGTTGTTGAATAAAATTTTTAAGTCAGTAATCCTGATTTATGTGGTCTAAATATGAAACAGTACTAAGTGAATAGTTGTCTCCCATGAAACATCTCAGATGCTTGTAACTCTAAAGCAATGCAATAAATTCGGATCATACTTTTAACTGTTGTTTATGTTCTCTTCTTTCTTTTGGCAACACATTAAGGCTTCATATTGTTTTGGTATGAGGCTAGTAGTCCTTTGCCAATGATAAAGGATAGTCAATAATAGATTAAGTACTATCTTCCTATGATATAGACATGTAATAGTATTTTTCTCAGATTTTATTAGGATTTCTTGTCTGTAGTAATAAACACAACAAAAAATTCACATTGCAAATGAAATACGTAATCCACATTCCTTACTACATTGTATAATTTGTTTAAACATAACTGGGACATTTTAATTCCGCTTGCATATTCTCCAACTACTCTATTGAATTTTGTCCTTGATGCATTACAATCGCAGGGTACTCTTTGCACAGCGTATGTGAAATACCTTTGATCAGTCTTATTGCTATGGATGAGTGTCAATGGCTTATTTGAAGAAAGAAAACGCTTTTAATCTTTTTTATTTTCGCTATTTCCTTTAAAAGTACGCAAAACGTTCCCTATGATAGAAGCTATTTGATATTTTCGTGATTATTAGTAAATTACAAAAATAAAAAAAATCTGGATTTGAACGTAAAGCTATTATTCCAATGCACTCAGGGATATTATTCCCCCTTTCAGAACGTAGTTCTATCAATATTTAAAAAATATAACGCGTTGTTTTTCTACTTCTATCAATTCCATATTGGTATCTTGATACAAAAATATCCTGCGATGCTTAGAAAGTAAGACGCAGTGGGTGAAATATCTATAAATCCGATAAATGCCAGAGATTACTTTGTAAAACGAAATAGTAAAGCCATTAAAGGTGTTATTCTTTTTTATATAGAAATACCGGTTGTAATTAAACACTGGATAGCACATGTCCGTTACAATGGGTGTAGCGAACGACTAAAATGTACTTTATAATAGCTCACTTTTTCAGCAAAACGTTTTCAGGAATATTAAGCTTAAATTTCAACTGCTAACTGTAGTTCAAGAACATTAAGAAATATTATCAAATATTTCGTAGTTATTGTGGCACTGAATTTAAATTTGATGATGCTGATGTTTCATGACAGATAACTTTTCTTTTCATACATTGAATAGTCATTAAAGTCTCGTTCATTAGATATTTCAGATCGTCGCCCCAAATATTTTTGCGATCATCTTTAATTGTATCCAATAAACCGTACATATTACTTCTTATTAACTTATGTTTATTATCTGTCACCATGAAGCTAACATGTAACTAAATTTATCGTGGACCTGCTTCGTTGTTTTTTTACAAAGCTGACAATAAATATCATGTAATAAACTGAGCAGGTATACGCGTGTGGTTACAGAAAAAGTCTACTTTCTTTGACAACATTCCATAATGATAATGAAATTTTGTTCAGACCAAACTATATTCAATTACGTCTTAAGACGTATTTCTCTCCTGTGAAGTGTCATATGGATGCTTTATTTATATGCCAGGAACAGCGCACTGAAAATGTGCAACTAGGGATACACAACTGTTGGAAATTTGCATTACTTCAGGTGAAACATATGCGGGTACATCTGTCAAGGTAAAATGTGACTTCTCACAGCTGGTAACAAGTTAGTGATGTTCCTGTCCAAGCATAGCAACCAGTTTTGTCTCATTAGTTGAACATCTAATGAGTGGAATATTCAAATAATTCCAATTGTGAGATGACTGATAATTCTGCTTTTGTGCGAGTGGAATTGATATGGTCAAACTAAAGGTTATATCATTATATTGACGATGCTTAGGTAAATACTTTTCTGGTTGTTGTCTGTTTGATTGTATTTGTAAATTATTGTTCTGTTCTGAAAACGCAATTTCCTCTTTCGGTTCTATCGAGGAGAACCATTTATAATTGCACACCAAAGTGTATTTGCAGCCTTACGTCACCACATTCATTATTTCTTGTTCGGAGATGATTTAATAGCAACCAAGTGATGGCAACATGACCAATTTTGTAGATACATGTAAAATTACATCTACACTGTTGTAAAAGATTTATAGTTTCGTATTTATTTTTGCAGACCGTTATATACTGCAAAATCCCATAATATATATATATATATATATATATATATATATATATATATATATATATATATATATATATATATATATATATATATATATATGTGTGTGTGTGTGTGTGTGTGTTTGTTTTATGTACTCTCCAACCTAGAATTAATCATGAAACTTGCTCAGTTTGCTCATTTTCATAAGTATTACAAAGTATTACATTTATAGCAATCCGAAATTTATGTGACCTATATTTAATATGTCAATAACTTTGTTCACATTAGGTGTCGAACGTTTATGTTGTTCCCGTTACAACGATATTTGCTCCATAAAGAGTCTTTACAGATCAATGAAGCTGGATGTATTAAAAAATATGTTTATTTACTGATAAACTTTCTATATTAGGTACTACGGCATAGTAATATCGCATAGTTTATGAGTTACACACAACCGATTAATTGTGAGAAGAGGAATTTCATAGTGGATCGAATGCATTTCATTTAAGAGCAAAGCTATAGTGGTTAATGCATATAATTACTGATGTGAGTTTGTATGCTTTTACTAGCGATACTAGTGATAATGTTGGCTATCACTCCAAGTTTACTCACAATCTTGGACTTCCCCATAATAAAGCCATGACAATGATAATAAGCTACCTATGCATCTTTTTAAAACAATGATTGTCAATAAAAAAAAATAATTAATCTCTATATTTTGTCAACTCATTATAGTGCATATACTTTTATATCGAAAATTATAATTTATAGTGGGTGTTGGGTTGGGGTGGTCGGTGATTTTTAAGTTTTGTAAAAATCAACAATTCGTTGTAAAGATCCCTTTAGTGTGAATTTGTTATATGCACGATTATTACTGTTTAAAATTACTCCTTATGGCAACACTATCTTCTTGGCGGTGATTTATATGATCGATCATTTAACCCTGTGAATATTTCTTTCAGTTGATAAATTTATACACAATATTTAATATAACAAAAACACGAGTTTGATTTAAGGTACCTGTTATGAACTGCAACTGACTCGTTTATTACATCATTGCCATTTCAATCTCTCTTGTAATTATATTACAAGCAATAATGCTAAATTATCCACGTCTAGCTTACTGACAGAAATAAGCAAAACTAATTCTGCAGCCAACAAGCTACTGATAAAAAGACGTTAAATGTTAATAAAACGAAGCTGGTGATCCCTATAGTAAAGGTAATTAGCAATATTAGTTACCACAACATTAATCCTGAAATTTCAATTAAATACGATACACTTAGAATGCAGTAGTATGAATAATCTTGAAATCCACATAATGTCAAGCATACGTGTTGGAATATTTTTCTTCCGTATTTGTATTTTTTAAATAGAATCCCAGGGATGGTTCTATCAAGAGCATCACCCAGTTGACCGGAAGTAAATGTTACCAATTACTGAAGCATTTTGGAACACCAACAAAATTCAGAACCCTGTACATTTTCGCTTGTGATAAAACGTGTAGGACCATTTGTGATTTAATTCACAACAATACACGTTCTTTTTAAAGATTTGCTTTGTATTCTTTGGACATAAATTATTAGTTGAATTTTATAAAAACATTTTGAATTTTACTCTTTTCTGTTACAATGTTCTAGACAAATGAGTTGTAATGAAACATTATGGCCAGTTCTGATATACGAATTTCTGAAAATAGTTTATAAAAATCCTTCAATTTGTTTTGTAATTGAATTTGCTGTCTTTTATAATATTTGTAAACCCTGGTACTTGTATATTATATATTTTGGAAATATTTCCTGAAACCAAAAAGCTTGTATAATGTCATCTAAAGTGACGATCTTGTTTTTAAATCTTACAAATGCAGGGTTTGTCTTTGAAAAAGGATGACTTCCGCCAGCTTGCCAGACGAGATGATGGTTTTGAGGCTAAGGGTTCAGTAACGAAATATGAAATTTAAAATACTATGGTACAATATTTCTATAAAAGGAAGCGCATTGGTTTTGAATAGTAAGTCTCTGGCAGAGGCATGAAGATCATAGAACTGAAAATAAAGAACCAGATGTAAATACAGTTACAAAAGCGTCAGCTGCACAACGAAAGGTGCTAAGAAAGCTTCAGAAGCAGATATGAGAAAGTAATATGCAGTTACAATTGCAGAAAGATGAAAGAGAATGTAATGTTGTTGCAGTTGAAGAAAGAGAAAAGGGAGAGAAAGAAAAAGAGACGATAGTCCAGTGAAGTTACAAAAAGATGAACAAGATATAACGTTGCAGAGAGAGAGAGAGAGAGAGAGAGAGAGAGAGAGAGAGAGAGAGAGAGAGAGAGAGAGAGAGAGAGAGAGAGAGAGAGAGAGAGAGAGAGAGAGATGTGGACTCAAATACATATGAAACAGGAAGAAATTGAAACAGAGTTAAAGAGGAAAGGAGAAAAAACAAATGCAGTTTAAATTAAAAGAATTAGAACGGGCAAAAGAAAAACTATCCCACTTTACAATCAGGTTCAAGTCATGACGGTACTAGAAGATTAGGCTTGTACCGCATTTGGAAGATAAAAAATACATAAATATTTTATTGCACATTTGAATTGCCAAGAGAGAAATGGACTATATTGTTATACAAATTACTTATTAGCAAAGCTCCTGAAGTCTACACTTCACGGTCAGTACACAAAGTGCTGATTACAATGTGATTAAGTAATGTATCTTGAAGGGTTATGGTTTGGCATTAAAACATATCAACAAAGCTTTGGGAACAGTCGAAAAATCACTTGACAGACGATTGTCGATATTGCAAGAGAGATAGAACATTTAACTGAGAGATGAAACTTAACCAAGAGGGTCAGTCAAGACATGATAGTCTCAGGAAACTCACATTAGTTGAAGAGTTCAATAATTGCATCATATTGACGTCTGGACCTACCTAAAAGAGGCCAAAACTTAATTTGTAATGATGATTACTTGAATTTAAGTTCAAGACTTGACATTGTTTGTAATTTTGATGGACTTTCCATTTGAAATGAACAACATCCAAGGCATTTTGTTAGGTCGTGGGTCAGGGAACTGTCTGTTTTTAAAGGAGACTATGTGAACAAGTGATATTTCCTGTTTAATATCAGTCTTTGGGAATCTATGATCAGAGTGTTTAGTTGTTTATTAAGATATTTAAACCGGTTGATACGTCAAGATATTCAAATATATAATTTGAGAAAAATAAATATTTTATGTTATTCATTGGAATTACGTAGTGTTTATTGACATTTTTTAATGAAATGTTTCTTTGGGGTCATCGTTAATTCATTCAAAGACACTCTGGATTTCGTTACAGAAAGCGATTGGTATATCATGATCTTTAAGTCTATTTATTAAGATATTTAAAGCCCTTGATACGTCAAAATATTAAAAGTTTCCAGAATTGCAACAGATCAAGAATGTATATTAAGAGGAGAATAAGAAAGTGTACTTTCTGTCAGTTAATCCTTCCTATGAACATTACTGTTGTGTTGTTGTTATGTAAACAAGAAACCAGAGTGAATGAAAACTATACCCAAACGAATATTCATATAGAATGTATACGTTTAGATTGTTTGATAATTGCAGAACGTTCTTTGTTGAGATTCCGATGTCTAATTACTCATAACTAAAGTCCTGATTTTTATCGACAGATCATAAAAGCCTTAACAGCTTGTACTAACTCTGCTTTAATTAAAAAACATTGATTCGGCACAAGTCACGTGTCAATAAATGCTGTGCGGTGTATTCTACTAAATCAACACGTCACTCGGTTTACATCAATTATAAAACACTTATTCCCTTGAAGTCAGAGAGTTGGGTTTTAGGTTGACTTATTTAGAGGACATTCGCGGGTCATGGTTGTTCACTCCATTTCTAGCAAACAAATTGATTATTTTCCCAAGTAATTAAAGCTCCCGTAAATTGCTTTTATAACTCTGTAAGTCAATTGAGGGCTTAATACGAAATCGGGATAAAGTCCCTCTTCCAAGAGCTGCAAAATATATTCCATCGCCTTATATGTAATACTCAAAGTCTGCAAAGATGACGTGTGTTGGTGGACATCCAAATATGAACAAACTGAGAAATGTTTTCTAAGCTTTTAAAACCAGAAGAAGTCATGGGACTTCTGGTAACAGTGTATATTATTTCTGAATATATATACAGATATTTATTCAGGGCCTCTTCTATTTACATTTATGAATTTTGATATAGTAGACACACAGACATAGTATTAAGCACGAATTATGCAAAATAAAACAACCGGAGAGCCTCTGAGTATGTGCACGTTTCCCAACAAAAAAATTCAGATACTTTTAGCAACATGTTCACGGCAGCTATATCAGTTTCAGTTTTAGCAATGTTTTCTGAAAATGTATTTTAGAACTATTATTTAGACTGCCATAAATAACCTAATTTTTAAGTTTTCGAAAATAATATAATTAGGCAAATGGACAAAAAATCTTACACATACATACATACATACATACATACATACATACATACATACATACATACATACATACATACATACATACATACATACATACATACATACATACATACATACATACATACATCCATCCATCCATCCATCCATCCATCCATCCATCCATCCATCCATCCATACATACATACATACATACATACATACATACATACATACATACATACATACATACATACATACATACATACATACATACATACATACATACATACATACATACATACATACATACATACATACATACATACATACATACATACATACATACATACATACAGAATAAAGAGAATTCACGTTTGTCTAAATACATTTTTAGAAAACATTGCTAACTTGGCATTGTACTGAAACTGATATAGCTGTCGTGGACAAGTTGCTAAAATGTATCTGAATGTATTTCGTTGGGAAAAGAGAATTCTCTATATAGAGAGAATGATATCATCTATAATACACAAAAAACAGTATTCATGATCTTTCAGCCAACTGCTTTTAAATTAACATCACCTCTCTCTGTACATCTTAACGGCAATGCTCTAACGCATGTCGACAGTTAAATGTATTGGGGCCATATTTTGAAATCCAATCAGTCAGATAATGAAGATATGATGAGACATTATCATATTTATCTACTCGAACAAACATGCTTCGACGCAAATTTAAGCCTTGTTCATTGAGTATCAAAACTAGATTATTCAAATCATCTTATTGCTGCACTATGTATTGTGCTCCATTGTGGACAAACATTAGTGAAAATGTGAAAAGAAAACTAGTAATTGGTTATAATAATAGTCTTTGATTTCTATTAGGTCTTCAAAGATGGAACAGTGCCTCCAACATGATTGTAAATTATAATTTATTACGCTTTGAGGAAGTAATGAGAAAGTATGTATTCTCAATGATAACAAGACAATCTAATAGTGAGAACTGTATATTGAAATCACTTTGGAAATATGACATTCATTTAAATTCTCATATTGTTAGTAGATGGAATAAATTGACATTTAAATGTGTCACTTATTTGTATTTGACCCACTTATATATATATATATATATATATATATATATATATATATATATATATATATATATATATATATATATATATATATATATATATATATAAAAGTGGGTAAATGAAACAGTGAGTCAATGACAGATTCAATATGAGAATTAAAGCCTAAATTATGTAAACATAGATACGTTGCAATATGGAAAAGCTTAACTTATTAATTTATGGCTATTTCGATGCAACTGCACTTACAAATAAAAAAATCCTCTTTGGATCTTTGTATGACCACAAATATTATAATATATACTAATTTCAGGTATGTTTTTCTAGAGATATTGATCGTAAAATGCTGTAATGTTCACAAATTATTTCCACAGGAATATTCAAATATAATCTCTCAAAACCAGAACTCTTGGCGTTTTGGAATGAAGGTAACTATCCAAAACACAAACAGTCCGATGCATTCGGCGCTAGTATCGATGAATATGAAGGTTTTGTACTTGGCGTTGCAAAAGGCCATTAATAGGTTTGTTCCATAGTGTTTTTTGCATAATATTGTAGTGTTTTCAACGGAATACCATCGTCGTCTGCTGGTAGTTTTGTTGCTTGATAATAAGACAGCAATGAACTCCAAACGCTGATATTGATCATTGCACATCCCACCACCAGTTATTATCATCTTCAACATTCAGTTTTGTAGTTGATATACGTGTTCCAGATACACAGTTCATTTCTGCGTATGCGTACCAGGATATGTAGATGTGCTATTTGCCTAATTGACTAGGCCGTGCAATAATCCAACATATTGTCGTGTTTTGTCCTCTGTCGAGATGGTGGTTGTACAACAAACAACTTTTGCTCGTGAGACGATACCAGTAGCATTACATGCTCTATAAAAATTTCGAAGTTAGTTACACACGTTGTCGACATGCATACAGTGATATTTTCATGCGTCTTTCTCCTTGCGCATGTTAATCATGGTACAGAAACGTTTCTCCCAATTGCAAGTTTGAGCAGTCGACTAAGTTCACTAAGTGGCATCGAAATAATTCGCGAATGTTCCGGGCCCGAAATTGAAATGACTTTGTTATAGAGTTTATAACATAATGATTATCCATGGCGGGTTCGTCATAAATACGAAAGTGTTTGTTCTCCAAGGATTTTTGTCTTATCCTGAAGTTTGCCTTTCGCATTATGTCGCCTAAACTCTGTCAAGTAGGTATCGAATATGACCCAGTCGATCAGGAACACCAGAAAAACCGCATGTATAGTTGTTGCAGTAAATTCATGGTTGAGTAATCATCGCTCGAAATCTATCAAACCTGTTTGCAATTGTTAGAGATGGACTTACAACACATCCACTTCTGCTCCAAATACAGCTACCGCATGTGTAGTCGATTCGTATTTCTTCTGCGTTTCTCGTGAGGATAGCACTCGTTTGTTTGTACTGCATTATATCTGCTCAATTGATGACACTATAACTCCACTACTACCAAGTCCAATTGCATGCCAAATACAAACGTTTGGGTAGGCATTGCGATTTGCGTTGATGGTTTACTGATTCGAACCCAAGATATCGACAACTATTGACTTGGAAGACCACCATCCCGGCTGTTCAGCGAACACTGTCTTTGGCGCATAAGAAGTCTTTACAGCGGAGGTAGCCAAACACAAAATTTGTCATCAAAATTTGTTGGAAGATCGAAGGTCTTGAAATGTGTGCGCCATACTTGCACTTGTAGATAGTCGACGGTGGAGATGTCTTATACCATGGCACTTACGTGTGCATTTTCTTGTAATATATGTATTGCTACCAATATACGCCCACAAAAACCCACACTTTTAAAATAGCAGATATTGTGGTGTATTGTAGTACATTTTTATGTTTGTACTGTTAACTGCCATTATATTAATAATTCCATCATGTTTCACGTTATATATTTTACGTTAAATATTATCATTACAGAAAATTAGAAACTCCTTTCGACTAGATGAGTGCCTGATAAAAGACTTCATAACCCAATCTGATAGAATGATGTTTCATTTTTGTTTGCAATATTCAAATTATCAATACAATCTTTCAACTTGACAATTTACTGACATTATTGCTATGATATCCCTGAAAAATTTATATTTACAGTCTGAAAAAAGTCCGTTTAATAACTACTTTTAGCAAACATAATGACATAAAAGTTGAATATATCGGGACATGAAACATGCTAGCATAAAACCATCAATTACAGTTTTTCTAGAAACGATATCTGGAACTGGTACTGAATGAAGATAATGCCGTCACTAGGGTCGGTGTCACCTATTGCGGTAACTAATGGTGTCACTCTCATGGACCTCCTTCCTGCCCAAAAATTAAAACTTTTTATAGACAGTCATTCTATTTTGCTGTCACTGCCTCTGATGATGTCTACCGGTCCAGTCCGCCCTTCCCCATTGATCCCATTGATTGATGTGAATATAAATGAGTAGAACAGTAAAGACGAATTGTAACAACAAATTGAAATACAGAAAGAAAAAATGAGGCATAGAAAGATGCGTTCCGTTTCCCGCTTTTCCTGCAACAATCTCTGATCATCCAAACAAAATGGTGGTCTTCTGACTCAATACCCAATCGTGCATTTCCAGAATTGCACAATTACAAACTTAGTCTACGCCATAGGTGATTAGTAGTTAGACATACCAGATCGGGATAAAGCTATAGTCTATTGATAGCTCGTCATACCCCATTAGGATGACGTTTTTGCTAATTTGTAGTTAGTCATACAGCATCGAATTGACGCTATAGCTGATTGGTAATTATCATGCCTCATTAAGGAGACGCTATTGCTGATTGGTAATTAGTATTATCCCACTGGTATGAAACTTTATACTATTGGTAGATATTCATACCCTATTATAATGACGGTATTACTGATTGGTAGCTAGTTGTACTCCATCGGGATGACGCTATATGTTAGTCATACCCCATTGAGATGACATTATAGCTGATTAGCAATTAGTCACACTTGTTCTGGATGAGACTATAACTGATTGATAGTTAATCATAACCCATAGTGATGATGGTATAAGTAATTCATAGCTAGTCACAGTCATAGGGATAAAGCTATAGCTGATTGATAGTCATACCCCGTCAAGATGAAGCTATAGCTGATAGGTAGTTAGTCATACCCCGTCAAGATGAAGCTATAGCTGATTGGTAGTTAGTCATGCCCCATCAAGATGACGCTATAGCTGATTGGTGGTTAGTCATGCCCCGTCAAGATAACGATATAGCTGATTGGTAGTTAGTCACACCCCGTCATGATGACGCTATCGCTGATTGGTAGTTAGTCATACCCCGTCAAGATGACGCTTGAGCTGATTGGTAGTTAGTCATGCCCCGTCAAGATGACGCTATAGCTGATTGGTAGTTAGTCATGCCCCGTCAATATGACGCTTGAGCTGATTGGTAGTTAGTCGTGCCCCGTCAAGATGACGCTATAGCTGATTGGTAGTTAGTCGTGCCATGTCAGGATGGCGCTATAGCTGTTTGGTAGTAAGTTTTGCCACGTCAGTATGGCGCTACAGCTCAGTGGTAGCTAGTCACAGCAATTGGGATGACGCTGTAGCTGCTTGATAGTCACAGTCATCGGGATAACGGTATATATTATTGTTAGTTTTTCATATCCCATCTGGACCACACCTTTTCTGATGGTAGTTAGTCACACTCTATGGTGATGACGCTATAGGTGATTAGTAATTAGTCACACTACATTGAGATGATGCTATAGGTGATTGGTAATTAGTCATACATAATCGGGATGACTAGTTTCTGATTGATAGTTAGTCATTGCCATAGGAAAGTATTGATATCAACATTCATCAAGGACAACCGAATAGTTCAAGATGAAGGAACATTCCGTTAGAAAATAAATGTTAAACAACATATTTTCTGATCACTCGGCATATTTGATAACCAAATTTGTGAATGTTCACAATTATTATATACATCTAGGGAACAAAGTTTTGCATTATGAATACAGCAAACTCTGGTAAATATATGCAACCACAGATACGGAAGATTAACCTCACATGTAGCGTAAAACTTGTGTCACACGCCCTTGATTACAGTATGGACCAATATATGACTAATGATTCAGTCTATGAAACATAAGTAAGGGCTGTACTGAGTGAATACTTACTCGGGCAAAACAAAACTGGCCCAAGATACCCGTAATGACAAAAGCACAGATACATATTGTTCATTCTTAATTAATAATACACTTGCCACAAGTAATCAGTATTAACATTCAGTGAAGGTGAAATAATATTGATAATTGAAGCAGAATTCCGCAAGACATTGGTTACATACAGATATTATTTTCACTTACTAATCTCCATATATTATCGAAAATTTGACGTTAGGTGCCTTACTGTTTCTTAAACGAATGTGATGCTTACAATGGTATTCTAAACTAATTTGTAAGTATTCTGTGCCACTTATTAAGATATATTCCATCAGTTAAGAATTTAACATCTCAACCGTTCCGAACTTAGAATTTAGTACGTAATTATTGGTTTGATCATAAACACTAATGAATGCTTTGTGACGGTTATCACTATCATCTTTAATGATAACAAAAATGAAAACAAAGTAATCGCTTTCTTACTGAAATAAATGTCGGATTTCATAGCTATTGTTAAAACAACCTAAGCGTTACTTTTGTTTGAAGACACGAGACTGTAAAATATAGCCCAATCAGTTTACGCCATTTTCAATTGAGTGATCTCGATTAAAACAATCGGTATATTATCATGCTCTGTTTGCCTACAAATTTAGTATTTAAATAAGTTTAAACATTATGTAGCCATGTGTTATATTGACATATATTGTAGGTATATTCTTAAGAAAGTCTAATGTGAATTCTGGTATTTCTCTCCTTGAATAAGTATCTGTCGGCTGCTTGACAATGGAAAGCTCAACTCAACAGCTCGCATCAAACAGCTGAAAAATTTTTATACTTCACCTAACGACGTAATACATAACTATGAATGCATGTGGAATGCCTATTGGCCAAAGCAACGTTTTCAAGTTTGATTTTATTATCAGGCTATTTAGATTAAGAAAACATGGTTTTAACAATGTATACTTGCTTGATGTACAATAAACGTCTCAAAAATTGGGCAATTTTTACATTAAAAAAGATTTAATGCTGCTTATAAATAAGCCAAACAAGCAGCAGTGCTGCTTATAAATAAGCGGAACATGCAACTAACAAAACAGCAAGCTAGCGTTTTTAAGACCAATAAAGTTTTATTGACTCTGCTAAAATTATATTTGATATTTATGATGCCAATTTAGAATAAGCCGGTATATAGTGGGATGGTTGTAGCACAAAGAAGATTTTTGAAACTGGAAAGAGCGATTCCCGACCGTGTCCCCTCCCCCATCTCCCCACCCCACTCCACCCCACCATTACTGGTCTTCACGAATTTGCCAGCCGAGTCTTTATATCATGTGACCATGAGATAACTTTCATAACCATCAATGATATTTCCTGATTCTATTAATAATAATTTACCGATTCAATTACATGCGCATTAATTCTAACCTTGATTATATTTTATGTCGCTATGTTTCGTATAAAAATTCTTTAAAGAAACTGCAATAAACTGTGGCTTAAACATTCTTTTGTGCAATTAATAAATTTCTTTTTTGACCGACTGTTTATAATGGGATGGATAACGATAAATTTTTATATGCAAATAAGTTTAGCATTTCAAAAGAACGTCTCTTAAAATAATCGTGACTGATGCACAAGTTTACACATTAGTAAATGGTACTGAAAATAAATATTTGTTTTTGGTTTTCATTTGTGCAATATGTGTATGGCGTCAATTGTTTCCTAACTTAATTTTTTTTTAGCTCAGGTTTCGATTCACTAAGAGATTGGAGTTTCGAATACCAAAACTGCCTGACCACCAAGCAATAATCAAGAGATCGAATCGCTACAATAATTTTATCTGTAATAAAATAACGCCACAAATTAAGGAAACATTTACTAGATCCTCTTGAGACCCTACCAACTGACTCCTGAAAGACGAAGAGCTCGCATTAATTGAAAAATTCTTGATCACCACCACAGGGAATATTTCATTTCTAAATCAAATATCCTTCAAAAAGCATTGTTGGGCCTCTATTCTCATATAATGTACAATAAGATGCCATTTCCAAAATATTTTTATCTCTGTCCGCATCAGAATATTGTGTGACCTACTTATACATTATTATTATTATTATTATTATTATTATTATTATTATTATTATTATTATTATTATTATTATTATTATTATTATTATTCGAGCTAGTTTACAGAACTAAACTGCGTGTATAGCAATCACCTTATCTCACATAATACACCGACTGCTAAATGACACTGGGAAATTTCATATCATTGGTCAGCCTGCATCACTACTAATGATTACAATAATATGTATTAAAATGTAAAAACTTTTAATACATAATTCCAGAAATATTTGTGTTCAAAATGTTATGTAATATATTGCATACGGCTGTATATTTTATGAATGCTCGGTTTGCAATATTATATGTCATGTTACACTTTGATTCACACAAAACAGCAAACCAATCTGCGTTAAAAAAGTATGTATGACTTTATTTATGTGTAAGATTAGACATCAATAACATCAAACCAGAATCTATATTGTTAGAAATATGTAACTAAATTGCTTGTGTGATGGTTTGAGAATTATTTTTTTAAAATTTTGTTTCACTGCATTTTTTTAAAATGATTATTTTCACAGAATTCGATTTTTTTTACGGTACATTATGTTTGTACAAAACTTTAAAGTTTTTCATTAGCTTTATTTTTAGCTGACTTCATTCAGACTCATTGTTCCTTTAAGTTTAAATGATTGGTCAGTATCAATTTCATACATACATTACCTTACTGATCAACTTTTATCATCATCTTGGCACACGTGACCAGTCGCTTGTACTAAGTGACCACGTGACCTTTTTGCGTGATTTAAAATTGTATTTAAGACTAATGCTTCAGTACCTTTGATTTTGTCGTACCTTCAAATAATTAAAAGTATTTTATGTTGTGCCAATTTGGAGTTATTTGTTATTTAAGAATAATTTATATTCTTTGCAAAATAAGTCGTTCGTCATAAAATCGTTGGAAACAGAAATTGAGTGAAAATTATACAGACTGCTAAAAGCCGAAATATTCTTTTGCGATTTATAAAATTCAACGTGGAACTTTTGACATCGACACTTTATTAGCTTGATGTCATGGTCTGCAATCTTTAAACTTCCCTGGGATTTCAACTTAGATTTATTTAGGACATTTTAGTAATAGGACTTGTGTGTTTCTACTCTGGGATAAATGCTTGAACTATTTTCACGAACTGGAAGTTGTTTTTTTCATATATTTTATTCTACTTTGTAGGGAAATAAATTATATTTGTTAACAATTGCAAAGCTTTTTGGCTTTACTCTTTTCTTTGTTACTTTGAACGAGCTGAGATTTGTAACAATATCAAGATAACGCATGGTTTAATTGAAATGCATGCCTTCCGATGATGAACATAGTAAATTCAATGATTATACCTTGCTCATAAGCCAGCTGCATCTCAAAAACATCATCAATTAATGTCAAAATTATAATATCACAGTGATGTGTTGAGACGAGCATTTTCAAATGATGATCATAAATTCACAACAATCCATCAAAACTGATGGTATTAGTTGTAGTCACACTATTCATTAATGCACTACATTAAGATGTACAAATAAAAGGGCAATAACTCGTACAAAGGATATCTGCCATTAAGTTCTCAACCTACGTGTCTTAAAAAAATTGACCATAAAATATAAATCGTATGGCAGTCACACTGTGACATTTGATGCGTTCACAAAATAATCCAATGCTTCTTATTTCGTACAACGAAAGCATACATACTAAATATTTATTTTTATCGATTTTGTCAATACGTAATTCTGTTATTTTTGTAAAAAAATGTTCGTGATTTGCGAGCATCGAAATATTATGTAATTATGTATTAAGTAATTATGATGTGTCATCAATTTTACTTCGTTTATTATTTTGTCAGAACTAGATGATCCAAAGGTCTTACTCATCTTTCTTGAATAATAATAGTGGTAGAGAAAGCGTGATGTGAATGGACAATATCATTAAACGTGTTCTTACGATCTGTGCATATCGATGCATCTTCTGTTGGTGAAGATATTTATATATGACAAGCGATGCGTTACTAAAACTGGAGATAGCTCAAATGGTCAATAAAATCCAATGTAAGGAAGCCAGAAAAGAGTGTTGAAGTTATACCTGATTCTGCATGACGTTGTGCAAAATGGGTTTGCGGCTTCGTAGTCAATATTTACAACATATCATTGCAACCAGATTGTTATGTCTTTACTTACTGAAAACCCCCAACTCTTCTCGTTTTGTTTGTTTGATTTGAACTCTATATCATCATTGCCATAGTTATTATGTGTCGGGGGATATCACATTCGTAATTTAAAATTATTATGTGTAGTAGCAATATATGAAGCCCAAGCAGGAATTGTTTTTATTTGTGTGCAGTGTAAACATTCTAAAAGAGATATTATTAAAATATAACTTTCGAACCCGTGACTGGCGCCACAGCAATACCGAAACTGATACAATTTGTTTACATAATGGCGTAATTTACACAACAGTGTTTGAAGGAGTGTCATCGCCTGATGTTCAAGCGATTTTGATGTTTCCCTGACATTTCGGGCTACTGTCCAATACCTAACCAGCTGTCACAATATATCATGTACAAATTAAAACCATCCTAACTTCAACCTAGCATTACTACTGTTAGTGCAATTGTAAGTATACAAATACAATGTTAATCGTAATTCACATGGGGTGAGTGTCAGTAGTCATTGCTTTGATACTGTATTATATCATATGCTAATGATTATACGTTACTATCTCTGATCCCTTTATAGGTTGATTTGACGACCGCTGTCAGTATACACAATTATCAGCTACCACTTTCGTATATTTCATTTATCCATTGCTTTAATTTGTCTGGCATAACATACGGGATATTGTTAAGGCTGTAACGTGACAATTAGAATAAATACAACAACATAGATCGACATGATTACATAAATAGATCCAACCATGAATTTACAAATTATGGAGAAAATGAATACGATAAACTGTTTAAATATCACTTGCATAAGTTGTAGTTTGGCGTGCAATAGGCAGGAAATGAGACTGCCAGGTAACGACATGAACGATAGATGATACACGAATAAACATAGAGTATACTTCACCCGATGCATTGTCAATAATCCAATACATGATATGCTACAATTAAAAGTACTCGTGCAGATAATATCATGTCTTGTGACTTAAGCACTGTTTATATAAATAATAACCCTAAATGTTTAATATTGCATTTGAATTTAATTTTGCAATATAAAAAGCAATTTAATGAAGAAAAATTGTCATTTTTCGTATGTATAACAATCTCTTATCTATTGTAAGTGCTTAATTCTTGAAACCCAAGAGATGGTTACGACAGTAAATGTCCCATACGTCCAAATAAAAGATGACAAGCTGTTCTGGCATGATTATATATATATATATATATATATATATATATATATATATATATATATATATATATATATATATATATATATATATATATATATATATATGAACTGCCGTCGCATATTTCTCAGGTAAATTATGATCTATACTTCTGGTTTAACTGATCTTTCATAACAAACCGCATTCAAATAGATCTGCTGCAGTGAATGCATTACCGTCTTAAGCCAGGGGCACACTGGGAAGTTGCCCAGAACCTCACGCCTAGATCTTGAGGCATCATGCTGTCCATAGTGTTAATGAATACTAGGGTTGGTATGGGACCCCAGTGCATTCCTTTGGTGAGAGTCTACAATGTTGTAAAGACGGCACTAATTAAATGTACTGAAATAAATACAATGAAATGAATCATTAACAATATTGAATCTGCTAACTAAGCATCGTTTCGAATCATATTATGTACGTACTCGTGGTTGGTCGTTCACGAAAATAGAGGCTTTCGTTGTCTTGTACTAACATTCATTGAGTAGTATATATATATATATATATATATATATATATATATATATATATATATATATATATATATTTATATATATATATATATATATATATATATATATATATATATATATAGTTTTTAAGGGAACATTATAACGTAAAGACAACTATGTGGGTTAATAAAGCTTCGTTCTTTTAAATAATGATCACTTATTCACTAATGTTTTGATACAACGATAATGCTATCTCTTATTAATATGATAGTCAATTTTTACTTAGGGATGTTTAAATGATATGTAAATCAAGCAGGTACTATGTTTAGATTATGATGCATTAACTGTTTAGTTTGTTTATTCTAATAATTATTCTCGACCGAGTGATGCAAGTACTACAGCCCAGTTCATGTGGTGTTCAATGTATGCGCTTGACACCATAGTTCATGTGAAAATACTGACTGAACGTCCTTTAGTAACATCAAACCATGCCCGTAAGGAGTAATGGGAAAGGATTATAACATAACAAAAGCATAACATTTTATTTTACGCCATCGTTGAAATGTAAAGATTTTATTTGCTTCTGTAAAGTGAATGTTGTTCTTGTTATTGTTCGTATTTCGTGTTCAAAGATGACTGTGATCACTAAAGTGTTAGTGATCAAACCAATTTGAGCCTTAAAAGTTATATGGCACGCTTGACCGGATATGTTGCTTAGGTTTACTTGATCAACAACGAACATACTGCAGTTCGGAGATTTTCGCTATTCGCGCTTTTGTTCTGGCTTACCTATTTTCTGTTTCGAGTCAGTAGCTCCAGAAAAGATCAGAATGTGCCAGGTGGAACGATCATGTGCGAGAGCTTCGCAGAACTCAGTGTGATTGTTCGAGTGTTTCAATAATGATTTGAGAGAACCTTTGAAGAGCCTATTCTGACTACTTTGAGATCATTTTCCGTTATTCAGCTCGCCCTTGAATATCTTACAAGGTGGTCATTCTTTTGACACTCGCTTGATGTGACCTGTCCATCTCATATGTAATTCGATTCACTGTATAGATGCTTGCAATGTCTGCTTGTGTAAGAAGCTAAATTTCTGGGTACCCGTTATATCATTGTATCATCGTCCGTTTCCTTAAGCAGCCATTGTGAAAATTACTCAGATTGAAGACGTACCGTCTGTACACAGTCCAGGTTTTGCATGCACACATAGGTAGGCAATAAACTGGTTTTGTCGATGCATAATCCGCATCATGTGCGTTTGCAAAATGACATTCGCGTACAGTCACTTCTAGTAAGTCTAGAGCCACAATTTTCAAAACTGGAAATAATCACTTACTTAAAAGCATCAAACATTCTTAAGATCGCCAACATACACACAGCTAACCTCATTGTTTCAACTAGAAACTTAAAAAAGTATGTTTACCTTTCCAAAAAATACTTACTACTTTTAAATCTGTCGATGCTTTAATCATTAATGCTGCATCGGATGCCCAGTCTCTAAGCATATATCACATGTAACAACATAGCCTAACACGACAGGTGAAACATTTAAATTTCAAAGAATCATTAGATATCAGTTCCAATAGATAGCAGCATTGCCAAATTTTGTAAGTGAAATATATTCTACAATTATCTGTTTATTTTCACAGAAGACATAATCGGTCTTAAAACTAAACTTTTACATTTGTTTAGAATTTCTCCCATGAAGACAAATAGATTTTTATACTTAAAACATTAAATCGATGCATTCCTAAAAGGAAATATAGTGAAATGGAAAGTCGGTTTTTCTGGTATATTCTAGATGAATATCAATTGAAATGCTCTATTGACTTATAGCTTGTCTGTGAATGTGACTTATATTAGCTAAAATGATATACGACATGCATAGTGAGTCAATTAAAATTTTACTTGATAAAACCAATGTTGAAATCAATTTCAAACTACACATTCAATGAAAGGGCAATTCAACAAGAGCCATTATTTATACAAATGCAACAGCTCTCGTGGGTTTTGCTGCCTGAGTCATAATAGCGCTAATTGTTTACTAATACGTACGTAGTACACATAAACTCTTTAAGTTGAAATATTTATTCGTGCTGAATGAGAGAGTTTGATAGAGTTTAGCATTCCGAAATGTTTCATTCTTAACGGAATACTAGTAAACCCTTGTTGTGCTGCATAGCCCAATAGAGCAATTTTTCAAGAAGGAATCAAATAATTTATTAAAAGGAACATTTTATCTTTATATATATATATATATATATATATATATATATATATATATATATATATATATATATATATATATATATATATATATATATATATATATATATATATATATATATATATGCATGCATGCATGCATGCATGCATGCATGCATGCATGCATACATACATACATACATACATACATACATACATACATACATACATACATACATACATACATACATACATACATACATACATACATACATACATACATACATACATACATAGTTGTGTTGTTGATGATCTTATGAGAACTGGTTAATTGATAATGACGGTTTTCTTTAAATCTTTGGACACATCTGGCTGCATATAATGTTATTATATCGAGCTTTGTATCAGCTAATACCTCCATGTTAAAACTTATTAGGCTTAGAAGATGGACGCGACTGTTGTAAATTACATCAACAAAAACAGAGAAGACCTTTTCTTATAGTATGTTATAGATTTTATTTGATACCTTTCAAGCATATAACCATTCTGTGAAAATGAGATACGCGACGCCTTAGCAGCAATTTGAGTATAATTTATATTTCTTTATATAGTAATATATATTTATGTTTTCCTCGACTAGTAAAGTGCAGCAATTTGAGAAAGGGACAATGTGCCCATTAAGGCAGTCAGATGCTTCGAAAAAAAATTATTTTTATCAGATAGGTAGAAAGGTGGTGGTGGATTTTAATACATATATTCAGCATGTTCATTATTTTTTTCACTGATATTAAATTGATATTTAAAATACTGGATACAATATGTATTTGTCTTCTTTGTTTTGTTATATGTCGACGATAAAATAGCTTTTTTTTTTCACCCAAATTGAATAATCTAGTATGTTGTCAAAAAGCCCCAAATAATAGTTTAAATGCGAATGCCATTCGAAACAAAATATTGGATTTTAAGGCACGAATCATGATCATGCGATATATACAGCCTTATGCAAAATACCATCTTATTTCCATAGAGGTGTTACCAGCTGTGAAAGAGAGGGACGCGTTCAAGGAGTTTGTGGCACGATTAGTAATAAGCCTGTACGTGTATGAGAAGTGAATTTCTTTTTATGAAGAGGCATAAATTAACGTTACTTGCAAAATATTCAGTGAAACTCGAAGTACTTCAAACGTCAGAAAAAAATGAAGGAAACCTGAAAATGGAACTGTTGTGGTCAATGTATGTTTTAAATAGGAAAAGACCTTGACATTAATACGAAATCCATGTATGCTGTTTTATTTATTATGTTAAAATATCATTGAAATATAACAAATCGTTTTGGAAGACTTCTGCAGTTTGGCGTAAATGGGGGTTGGGTCGTAGGTGCTGATAGCTCTAGTTCATTGCTCAGATCTTTGCAAATAATTGTTCGTGTACCATCCATCCATTGATTATTTCAAGTGAGGATCAATATGCAAGTCTTTCTTGTATTTTTATTGTACGTGCGATAATGAGTTAATGCTATCGATACCTTTTTTCTTCTCAGGCTCTTGGCGTATGTGAAGACCCCCTCATCTGAGAGAATTTCACCGACAGTAATAAATCTTTTACCCTGCTTTATAAATCTCTATCATCTGATATTAGTGGTGTCAGTTTGTTTGATATATGTCTAAAATTCTGTTAACATAGCATTATATCTCTCTGTCGTTCCCGATTTACTAAACTCCAGTATGAGGCAAGTGAATATGTAAATTGTAAGGCAGAAAGTAGACATTGTTTGTTTGTGATCATATGCCAAAATGAAGACAGGGAAATAACAGAGACAAAATTAAATAAATGTTTCATCCAGAAACGTGAAATCTTGATGAAGAAAGTGAACACTTTCTGTTACTGCTTTATTTCTCAGCGCGCCCGTCTGTGATTTTATGCTTACGAAAAATACTTAGATACCCAAAGAGTTCAACGACACCCAAGTCTCGTCAAACACGGAACAAAAGACTGTATCAGAAAAGATCGCTTTTGCTAGAAGACGAGAAGAAGAAATGCACGATAGAAGGAGCAGCCATTCTTTGCCTGCCTTTTTGGGAAACAACAATGAAATTGCAAAATTGGCTATATTTGTTATATTCCTTACCTTTATTGTTGAAAGTTGCACATCCTCGTTCTTTCTGGTTCAAAATTTCTTTTTCATGTTTATCGTATATCATCCCCCTTTTGTGTTCCTGTATTATATTGTCGTCTCCCCTCACCCATTTTCATTTTACTCGTTAATGAAAGATAACTCTCCCAATTCAGGACAGTAACTTTCCACGAGTAAATCCCCTTTGTAATCAACATGGGCAGAAGCAAGTTTTATGTACAAAGTTATTGTCGCATGCATTTGCCTAATATAAAAATGCATTCAAATATAATACATGAGTATGGTCTAAAGGTCCGTATTTTTGATAGGCATTATGAAGCACACGATAATTATATCACACATGTGACCTGACAAGTCTAATAAATTCTTAGAATAAAATATTTATGCATCCCAACCCTTGTAATGTACGTGTATTTTTCACATCCGAAGGTCATTTTTGACAGCATTTTGTGCTCACAGTGCAAACGCAAACCTTTTCACTGTTAGATATATTTAAAAATATTTTCTACTAAATAGCTTGAAGAAATTCGCCATAGTTATCATCCAAGCCGTTTTCGAGATATTCTACTTGCATTGAACCCATGTGTCTACTTCTATGGGTGTCTAGTTCTACTTCTTAGCCCGTACTGTGCAGTGGTTATGGGAGGCGGACATGCCTCTCATTAATTTCAAGAACAACACAAGTTCAAAATGCCTATTTCACAAATATATCCATCTATTTAATTATTACACATCAATAGCTCAAAAACTAACTTGCATAAAGGATATGTTTATACTGATAAATATACTTTTTACAATGAACATTCGGAGATTTGAATTTATTTATTTTGTTTTAATTTCAGTATGTCTTCACAGGTTTAATAAATTAGTTCCCTGAATCCAAAAGAGAACAACAGTCTTATAGTGGTTCCACAAAAGCATTCACAATTAGGTTGACCACAACTGCAGAGTTTTTGTTTTATTGTCGGATAGAGAGCGCACTAAATGCCTTTGTATAATTAAGAATGATGAACCATTGGATATTATTTTTTAGAGTGAGTGGAGTGTAATGTGTAGAGTTTGTAGATTTATCTATGCTACGATGGGTCTTGTACAAACTGGTTAATGATGATGCAGTCAAATATATAAAAGGCTACATAAAAGTTTACGAAATGTACTATTTATCAGGTTATTATGGTCACCAAAATTTGATACTTCCAAGTTGTGCGTCGAAACATTATGCTTCAAATATGACCGCTCCGATCTCAACTTCTGAAGACCTCTGACGATAGTGTGCCTCACCATTTCATTCAGAGAAATTTGCTGCTTTGTTCCGTATTGTATTCGCTTTTATGCCTGCCTTACTTTAGGTTTTTATTATGTGTTCTGGTAAAATTTTAAATAACATCAACTCATTGTTTGCACAACGTGGCATGGCTGATAATATGTTTTTAATCATAAATAAAAGAGAGATAAATGGTGATAGAAAACAGGGTAGCTCTTGATTAGACAGATCTAATTTAATACCTGTTTCCGATTTTCTTAAATGAAGCTCATATGATTAAAGTTAACCAATCTAAATAGCGCCATTGCTTTTCTTAAGAAGCATGTTCATGTGCAATATGATTTAATATTCAGTAATGTGGGCATTGTTTACATATTCCATCTGCTGATGTGCATAAGTGTCATGTAAATTTAAGGTGAATATAGAACACACGTTACAAAAAATAGCAACCAATTAAAAACATGAAGTAAGATAAATAGGGTATTCATAGGGTTGGCAAAATTAACTCAGACGTTATCCTAGTCCACCTCATTCTCTCTCTCTCTCTCTCTCTCTCAATCGTGATTCTTCATATACTGTATGAATGCTGTATGCCATACACTGGAGGATGTTTATAAGTGGGACTGGTTGAAATTGATTAAGATGGGCAACATGAGTGCTGTCAAGTGCTGTCAAGCATCAGTGTACTACTTTACTAAATTATTCTGTCAATTTATTCAAAAATCTTGCGTTGCCAGAAAAATGTAATTGCTTTCCTGGATTGCCGCTTAATTTTTTTCTGATAATGCCAGCAGTGAGTGAAAAGCTTCGTAACCCTAAGATTTTCCAAAAAAGTGAGTAAGCTAAGGGAGTAAACTCTGACAAGATAACATGGAGTGGAATTCTGAAGGTCTTACGGTACTATTTCAGTTTCCTTAGTAAACATATGCAAACTCTATGATGTTAAAAATGCAATATCTTTAAATTTTTAGTTCTCATGATCAAGCGTATATGTTTCAGTATAGAGGCATCCTGGTTTACAGATTATATGCAGAGAAAACCATATGACCCGTAACATTTTCTCGATATATTCGTGTTTGAAATATCTGCTTTCAGTTCTGCACCAAACAGTCCGTTGCTAATTTCAGTAATGAGTAATCCAAGCTTAAGTCCGTTAAAGGACTGAAATTCCGTCAATAAAACAATCTTTCTATTTTTGTGTTACGATTTTGATAGCGTCTCAAAAGATCATTTTTATAAACTATATCCATTTCCAGACGTGTTCCGCTTTTTTGCATACACCTAGTATATATATATATATATATATATATATATATATATATATATATATATATATATATATATATATATATATATATATATATATATATATATATATGTGTATATGTATATATATATACATATACATATATATATATATATATATATATATATATATATATATATATATATATATATATATATATATATATAGGCGGCAACTACTGCAGCGGTACTAGTTAAAAACTGTAATGGTTCCAACACTCCTTTAGACTCTACCTGTTGCGCCTAGAGGGGTGGGGTGGGCAACTCTGTGTCTCCATTTTATCCCTGCACATGCTTGCATCATGGAAATATCACACCAACCTGGCTTCTATGAGTCGGCAAAGCACTGTAGAAAATAGTTAAGAGCTGTAAACCCTAGTTCCATTGTCGTAGAGAATGGGCGCTAAACGTATCCCATGACGGTCGGATGGATCCTTTCCTAGCAATAGACAACCATCCCGCTCCTCAAAAGCAAGCCAGGCCAAAGACAGTAAAGTGTTCTACCACCATAACCAACTTGGATGTGCTAGAATGCTAGGAGAATGAAAAACGGCCTTTCCGAGCACCTTCAACAGAAAAATGACGCTCAAAAATCTACTGTCTGCAATGTCGAGCTGAAATGAATAAGCATTGATAATGCACGCTTCCAAGACAAATGCCTCGAATAACCGGAATGCTTAGAGAGCAAGGCTACACATTCATTTGGAAAGGAAAGCAAACCAAAAGATAAAAGATAAGGATAAACCAAAAGATAAGGAGTGTGACTTAGAGTAAAAAACTCACTCATGCTGGTGATCTATCTTCCCATAAGCTGTCCAGGGAGAATCTTCGTAATGCGTCTGTGAGCGATTGCATGCCCCGATAAACCATGTAAGAGTGCAAGCATTAACTCTCAGATCATCATAGGAAATAATGGAAGGACCAGTTTTATGACGCACTCGGCGCCACTATCAATGGAATTATAAAGCATTAACACGGGTGCCTGATTGGGATTTGAAAGCAAGAAAATGTGATGATTTTGACTAATGGACCATGTGCATAGGACATATTGGAACTGTATAGATAAACAATAACTGGCAAATGCTACTTGAACTTTGCTTTTTCCAAGACCTCTGTATTAGAAGCATGTACGTCCATAAAAGTCTTAGCACAGGGTATTATGGAGTAACAGCGGATAGATCTGGCCATTGGCAACACCTCAACATGACCACTAGAGAGGTATTGGCTTCAACGACATCCTCATCACTCTCAGCAAAAATAGCACTGATTGCGACACTGACCATTCCTTGAGATGCAATAAGATCAGACTTCAGACAAAAGAAATTACACCAGTCGGAACACAAATGAATGCTAGGCAATAATTTCGGCACTAAAGCGGTCAAATAAAAGTGGAATCTCTACACCGATATCCTGCAATCCGCTCCAACATAGCTGGCAACATTACCCAGAAGATATCCATGCAACAGGAAGTTCATAGGGATGAGACCAAGTACCACTAGAAGTTGTCAAATGTGCACAACATCCTACTTAAACACATCCACGAGATATTTTGTCTATGCTAGCAAGTGCATGATGTACCACAGAATATGTTAGACGGCAACATCATTGTTCCCTACAAAAGTAAGAACAACAGGAGCGAGTATTATAACTATAGCAGCCGTTATAAACTTGGCAATATAGTCAGGAATTGTCCCGAATCGAGTCTACTCTGAGTTTCAGTGTGATTTAGGAGTTGAAATTTTAACCATGGACATGATTTTCTCACTTAGAGAATTACAAGAAAAGTGCAGAGAGCATAAAATGACGCTCTAGGTAACTTCATTGATCTCAGAAAGATTTTCAACCTTGTCAACCGAAGTGGATTGTTCAAGCTTCAGGGAAAGATCGAATGCACCACAATACACATGAGCATGATGTAGTCGTTTCATACAAAAATAATAAACAACAGTTCAGTTTGATGTCTCAGACTTGAAGGCTACTTTTTTAATCAAGTGCGGGGACGTGTTCTTCCCCCTGTCCTGGTCGGAATATATTTCTCGATGCGGTTGGTTGGAAAACACTTGCTCAGGACCTACACATGAACTCGACAAAGGTCTTCAGTGAAGCGGGAGACCACAGCTGTATTGGAAATTCGTCATTAATTATTAGCGGGTACAGGATTAAACCTCTTAAATGCGACATGAATAATGTTAATTATACAAAAATAATAAAAACTCGTATAACAATAATAGTTGAGTTAATAGAAGTATTTAATTTTAACGATGTATGGCGCAAGGGAAATGCAATACAAAATTAATGAACTTAGAGGGGTCCTTTGAAAACTAAATTAATGTTTTTGTGTCTTCAGACCTTCAAACATTCGTCGAAAACTTATACATGAGACTTCGTTACAAGTCGTATCTATTCATCTTTAAATTCTGAACCATAAATAAACGCGACAGGAATGTAAATTCAGCAATGGTCTCTTTAATAATTCTGAATATTGTAATACTGTGAAACGATGTATCTTTAAGACTCTTGATCTTTATATATTAATGAATACAAAAGTTTAAACTCTTTCCATTGCTATTTATATTTAACTGGTATTGTGTGATTGATATTTGTATATAATTTGGTTTAGGAGTTTTTGACCTACGTGACATGGCTATTTTTATATATAATTGTAGATTATTTTTAAGATAATTATTATTTGTCAGTAAACATGTTTACCTGGATATGAGTTCGGGACATTAGCTGTTCATTGGCAATCCCTAGTCTACTCGATGATTGCATGTTTATTATTTAAACTTAAGCTAAAGTCCTGATCTTGTTGGTAGCTTAAAATGTTTCCGGATTGAGCGTTTGACCCTCATCATGGTCCCCTTATTGTGTCTTATGATTTTATATCAGAGTTCTGATTCATATAATAACATCTGAAGTGGAAGAATTCTCTTAGGTATCAGCATATCCACACTATTCCTGACTATTGGTACATAAGCACGTTCAATTTGGAATCCATTCGGAGTATTTTTTAATTTAGGATTTATGATAGGACTTTTAGGACTACGTAGAATTTAATTCACAATACCGCATTTCCTTTCATTTTGTATTATACGAAAATACATCATGTGCTGAATTTTCTTTAAACTTTTTGTTTTTTGCTTTTTGTTAAATTTATTACTATAGAGTCCTAACACTATATTTATATTTATAATCATTTATTCTGAGAAACTATGAAAATAATTATATGCGGCAAAGCACTATCACATATGTCTTTTCAGTAGAAAAAAGAAAGATGAAGAAGAAACGCAAACAAACGAAACACTTAAGAACATTATGACATTGATCAACGTGCTGACCTATGACCTATGACCTATGTTCTAGCACCAAGACGAAAAGGTATTATAGAAGAAAATATGTAACGTAAAATTACATGTGTCGAGATTACCATATATTGTACTAATCGGCTTTCTGAAAGCAAATATGTATATAATAGATTATTTATTAAGTCATGTTGACGAAGTGTCAGTGACTAATATTAATCATCTGTCATTGTAAAGCATTTAGTCATGTTGGCGAAGTGACAGTGACTACAACTATCCATATACCATCTGCCATCGTAGACCATTTAGTCACGTTGACGAAGTGTCAGTGAGTATAATTAACCATCTGCCATTGTAAAGCATTTAGTCACGTTGACAAAGTGTCAGTTACTAATATTAACCATCTGTCATTGTTAAACATTTAGTCATTTTGGCGAATTGTAAGTGACTGCAATTAACTATCTGCCATTGTAGAAAATTTAATCATGTTGACGAAGTTTCAGTGAGTGCAATTAAACCATCCTCCATTGTAGACCATTTAGTAACGTTGACAAAGTGTCAGTTACTAATATTAACCATCTGTCATTGTTAAACATTTAGTCATTTTGGCGAATTGTAAGTGACTGCAATTAACTATCTGCCATTGTAGAAAATTTAATCATGTTGACGAAGTTTCAGTGAGTGCAATTAAACCATCCTCCATTGTAGACCATTTAGTCACGTTGACGAAGTGTCAGTAACTAATATTAACCATCTGTCATTGTAAAACATTTCGTCATATTGGCGTAGTGTCAGTGACTACAATTAACCATCTGCCATTGCAGACCATTTAATCATGTTGACAAAGTGTCAGTGACTACTTTTAACCGTATTCCATTTGAGACCATTTAGTCACGTAGACGAATTATCCGTCACTAATATTAACCATCTGTCATTTGCAAAGCATTTAGTCACGTTGAC
>JAEAOA010001185.1:520000-627500 GCA_016746295.1 Potamilus streckersoni
GCAGCTCGTTACAAATAGAATTAAAACTAGATATATGGATATAGAGATTGGAAGGAGGGGTTTCAAAGACTAACATTAAAACAATTGGATCCGTAGGCCTTAAATGTAATGCGGCCGACCCTCCTAGTTACGATGTGGGGTTGGGATAGGTGATAAATGAATCCCATCCCCTTCAACATCGTAACCGTCAGTTTTATGTCTAAAATTTATTTGAATATTGGACCTCCAGCGCCATAACAATTTACCGATAGTCTTAATTCCCTTGTCAATAGCCCTTGCAGATATCCTGGCTCGTGGAACATAGATTTAATGAAATCATTAATTGGCTTCACACGAGTCTGGACAAGAATGAATCGGCCAACACACATTGAACTATTACATGAAAGCATAATATTCAAAATTCACTTGTATGTCCAATAAACAGAGCCTTTGACTGGAATATTGATCTTTTACTCAGAATATGTGCCGCATTAAATAAAATATCAAGACCATGCTGTTAAATATTCAAACCTTAGATCGCCTACGTTTCATGTTTGATATTGACGTTGTTGTTGTAGGATCATATATTCTATTAAAAGCTACATAACAGAAGCCCGTATCAAGAATTCATACGCTTAAATATAATTCTAATGCTGATACGAAACATGTTTAAAATACAAAGCTAAAGAAAAGAATCAAAACAAGTATAAAGAATTGAAATTATGAAAGATTATTATTGTTCTTTCTACATTCATACTGTATTAGCTGTGTGAGTCGATAAACAGTTTATACGAAGATAAACTCAGAGAAACAACATTAAACTAGTAATTCTTTTCCACTTGTAGTACATATCCCAAAATTTTTGACTACGGATCAAGTTTCTTTTGCTTAATGTTCATAACAGCTGTTAATAAGAGAAACTTTGACTTTACTTAGACGATAGTGTATGTTTTATTATTCCTTAGCAAAGTAATAAAGTAATCAATTGTGATATAATCCCCTGAATGAAAACATTTGATACCTGCTCCCATGGAAAATGTGGGAAAGAACAAAAACCTCGATGACTCATCAAGAAGGATTGAAAGAGTTTCAATGTGTGTGATGACAAAATTAAAATACAACATTAAAATACAGCCAGTGTACAAATCAAACATTGAATCGAATTATAACTAAATCAAATGGAACGATTGTTTCTGAGATAGTGGCATAGATATACATCGAGAGAGATGAGAATAATGAGATTGAAAGTTAAAAACTAAGTAAAGTAGTTGGTGAGATAGTAATATATGAATTGACATAGCATCAATGAGATTTATAATTTAATATTAATATGTTATTCAGTTTGGCCCGACAGCAATGTCTGGGGTAATGAACTTACGCTTTCAAAGAACCTCACGGGTAAACTCTATATCACAATGTCGACGGGAAAGGACAGTACTGGATGGCAACCGTTAGTGCGACTGGATACGTGTAGAACGAGTTTGACGTGATTAAAATAAACGTGAATGCAATTCAAAGAAAAGGTGTTTTGGGTGGGTCCTTTTAATCGCAGCCGGTAGATGTAACTACATGGTTTCAGTTAATGGAAGCTAACCATACATCTTGAAAATGAGTTGCAACCTGTCCATACCACAATTTTGTTAATTTTCGAAAAGGGAAGCCAACGAACATTTATAAGACCAACTTGGTCTAAATTAAAGGGAATTCTACTGAATATTTTCGCCACAAATGAAAACAAATTGTCATAGCATTCGCCTACCATCTCGTTTGATTCTACCCAAAACAGATTTCAGATACGAAAAGCACCAACGACATAAAAAGTACATTTCATTCAGTAATGCATAATTTATAACCTGACTGTCTCCAGCTGTCAAACTCTCATCTTTTCGTGTGTCAGATAAAACTGAAGTTTGCTGTGTAAACAACTTACCTGCTTGATTTTTTCCCCGGTTGCTAAGAAAATCCGTTTTCAGTTGTACATAAACGGTCAAACTTGCGTCGCCTGCATACAATATTAACAATGTCCAAGTTTTATTTTTCTCCAAACATTGAACAAAATTAAAAAGGCAAAAAGTTTTTATGCTTGCATACTAAGGCTCAAAAAGGACTCAACGCCCAAATGTTATGAAAAGTTACAGAATTAGTTAGCTCGTATTGCAAGACGATCAGCATAATCACATATGTGGTCTGAAAAAAATACTCTCGACCATGCAAATATGGTTGCTGGGTTCGTAAAAAATCAAACTCCAATTTGGTTAGAAATGTGAGCAAATTGATGGTGTTAGAGACCACATAGATACGGTAAGATTAAATATAAATTTGTTAACAAAATGACTAAGTCATGTGCATTTGTTTAATATCTTTTATGCTGTCTCTCCTTCATTATCATTCGCAGGGTAAAAGCAAGCGGGAAAATAAATGAACACCATCATATACTTGTGAAATCGCATGACTGTTCAGCTAGAACAATAGATTGTTATGGTTGTGGTAATGAATCTGAACTTGACAACTTGTAATAATTAATCTGTTCTGTTTGGCGCATCAGTTAAGTTTCATTTAGGACCAACATGTTAACAGTTAGAACGTACATATATGGAACAATGATAATGTGAGATCAGGGCGGTAAAATGTCCAAAGTGACAAGCATTATAAGAGAGAATATTAGTAAGCTGTGGCGCATTTGAAACGGGTCTCAAGATTATATGTCATAGAAAAATTTTAATAAAGGCTGACTAGAAAGAATTTTGTTTACTTTTATGGGACTTCTGGTGGGTAAAGTAGTATTCCTCATTGGTTAAGATTTGATAAACGAAGGGAATATTTTCCCAGACAGAATTCGGAGATTCAAAATAATCTCCCACGTGAAATTCATCAGTTATGCATAAGTTATTCAAGGATGGAATACGTTTACTCCCGGAAATACGAGAGCTCTAGTTGGATGTGTCGGGAAGTAAGAGACAAGGAAAAGGGAGAGATCGTACTTCATAAGGAAGTACGAACCTCCGATAAAGCACACGGATAGTCTCAATTGCATGCAATGTATGTTCCCTGATGTAAGTTTGTATTGTTGAATTTATTCGTTTTAAATACACTCATCAGTTCTCCTTCAGTTCAGTAATAATTAAGTGCATATAATATTTCTTTATATGAATGATGTTACTTTCCGTGGATTTTTGTGGAAAAAAATCATTTAGTCAGAATTCGTGCATTTCTTCTGTCGGAATTTGTGTGAACATGTAGATCATCTGTCTTAAAGGACTTGTATCATTTATGCTGAGGATTGATTAGCCTGAAGAAATCTGTGTCAGTGAATCGCTAATTAGCAAATTGACCTGTTCATGACAAGGAGTAAATTATATTAATACACGTTTACTAGTAATTAAGCTGTGAATTATGTTCATCGATAATCGGGTTAACATGTGGCTAGTTCAATTGGCAAAATATAGCCCCAGCAAGTACAAGGGTTTACCTACAGAATAATAATGATATCATGTCCTCAATGAGAATGCGAGGGCCCTTGAAAAGACATAGTCATTAGGATTTTGCATCAACATTAGGCCGAATGTGTATTAATTGCCAATTACCTAAGCAAGTTATGTTGATATAATATTGACGAGATTTAACGTAAAAAAATAAATGGGAATTGTAGTTGATTTTAGGTGAAGACAAATCTGGCATGTATTTAGGTTGGTAGATATGTTTTACATTTTCAAGAAAAAGAGAGTGAACGCAGTCAGAAACTTCGATTAGATGACCCGTAGAGCATAATTAAAGGAGAGAGAGAGAGAGAGAGAGAGAGAGAGAGAGAGAGAGAGAGAGAGAGAGAGAGAGAGAGAGAGAGAGAGAGAGAGAGAGAGAGAGAGAGAGAGGCGCCGACCTACTACTAGCAGTAATTTGTGAATGACTGGAACTACTATGTGATGCTATCATGCCGGCAATATAAGTTCGATATGTCACTGAATCAATAAAGCATTTTTTTCTATCAGTAACAGAACGGCTAAATGAAAATTGCATACTTTTGTAACATTATTTCTGAGAGAACTCTAATTATTCATGTCATTTTGGTTTATGTGACGGATTTAATTGTTGTGTTTTACATACAGCGCAACGTGTTATTCTATTCTATATCACTAATCAGTTCTTTGTTATTCCATCCTTAATGTCATGTTTTATGCTGTTAATTACTCAGTCCGGGCAAGATCACCATGGTCGATCGTCTCCTACATAACGAGTGTGGAATATCGCTATCATCATTCACTACCATCCAATCATATCGCATCATCAACCACTACCATCTAAACAAATAATGGCTAAAAGGTAAAATCCTAAACTTTACAAGTAAAATATTTTATAACAGACTTTCTTAATTTGAAATTTATCATAGAGTCCATCTGTGTGAAAAACATTACCACTATTTGTCGCCTCGCCTGTATTTGTTTTATTAATAATCGATCTTTTAACACGATCTGGCTTTGAGTTCCAAAATTAATCATACTACAACATATTTTCAAGTTTTGTTTGTTAAACAATTATAATGAATCATGAAGAAGTTTAAAAAAGAAGTTCATATTTGGATAAAACAAAATATTTTATTATGGTAACATTATCATACCGAGTAATCGATCTTCTTCTCGAAGTATTAAGAGATGATTATGCATTCATCATTATATTATTCGTACAGAAGTATGAGGTATCACGCGCTAAAAGTAGATAATGCATATCTAGTGCACTACGAAGGATCTTCTTTTGCAATTTACACTGGAATCCTGAAAAAAAAACTATTTCGGTTATGTTTCAATTTAAGCATACTTTACATTGCTTGTTAATCATCTCATTCTATAAACTTCTTTGTAATACAGCTAACGTAGCTCTGAGAAATATTTCGCAAGCATATAAATTATCTGGATATCGCCAGTACAATCATTTAACCAATTTCCAATCGTGCTAATTTTATTCATTGAATGAAGTTGTTATTCTTAATCATTTCCCAAGAACTTCAACGCGCAAAAATATAGATCGATAAATTCTATCTACTTGTCTATGACCTATTTTATTTTAATGAAATATAAAATATATCCGTGTTGCAGAGAGCTGTTTCCACTATTTATATATATATATATATATATATATATATATATATATATTGGGCAGCGAGTGCTTTCCATCGAATGATGTGAGGAAAGTGAAAAGATTTGGTATTATCTATTACAGTGTAACAAAACTTTGCGATATATATATATATATATATATATATATATATATATATATATATATCTATATATATATATATATATATATATATATATATAGTCGTTCCAGATTACTATAAAAGTAATCAAGGTATATAGGACTTTTGTATTACAAACAATTATAAATATATACCAGACAGAACAGACAGTGCTATCACTGGATTCTGTAGTAGAATCTTGATAATAGCGGGAAGAAATAATAGCTTAATACAAACAATACTATCATACTAGTTAGAAAAACTAGATTCGTGTGATTATATATATATATATATATATATATATATATATATATATATATATATATATATATATATATATATATATATATATATATATATATATATATATATATATATATATATATATATATATATATATATAAGAGAGATTATTTACTAGGTCGTCATGCGAGTGTATCTGCTACGCACAAGTTTATATAACACCGACTCTGTTCCATCATTTTATGGTGATACCATAGTCGTGATGGTATATGGGCTGGTTTGTGCAGACAAGGCGACAGGTACCATTTACTCGCGGACCTTGGTTCCAAACTTCGTAGAGTATGAATTTAGTTTCTCTAACTAGTATGATGTTATAGTTTTTTATAAATAGAATTGACCTGTGGCAAACTGACAATATCCATGACTGATCCTGCCCATGACTGATGATGTCGAGAATTGTTTAGGTCAATAAGGTCAATAATTCAATATGTCATTGATTGATAACGTAGCTGATTAATAATATCGGGGGTTGATAATGTTGATCATTGATACTTTCGGTGAATTATATCCCTAATGTATTGATTTTGATCTTTTCAACACATTTAAAGGAAGCAAGTTCTACTGTAACTCCACTTGGACATGGCCTTTTACAATTATTCATATTATTGACAGTCTTAATAAGTTCATCATAATTTTTATAATTGATGTTTCCTTCTTCTAAATATATTTTGTTATCGATATCTTAATTTCCAAGTTCATCTGTAAGCTTTTGAAATTATTTTTAATATAACACAATTTTGTTTGCAAATGAGAGATATTTCATTCGTTCCGCTTTATGCCCACCAATCATGGTTTTGATCTTATCATCACACCTTGAATTTGCTTTTATTTATTGAATTTCTTCTTTTTATTATCCGTGTTTTGCATTGTTTACTACTGACATTTAAAGACTAAACGTATTCCCGAATAATCTGATCCCAACATGCACACTACAACTGCCTGTAACAAAAGGAATAAAAACATTTGACATAAATTAAATGTATATGATCATGTTGTTTTCTATAGTAGGTCAAATCTTATTTTCATTTCGCGATGGTACATGTATATAATAATGCTAAACTTACATTTATAACTGTTACTGTTTTATGTCTATTCGACAAATTAACCTTTGTATAATTTTCCGATTTGATTTCGTGTCCTGCACTGAGTTGCAATCACCAGACAAATCAATAACATTTTCCCCAAAATTCCTTTTTAATTCTCTACAAACATCTGTAATAGTGTTAAGCTATCGTTATTTTGTCCATGTATGTATGTATGTATGTATGTATGTATGTATGTATGTATGTATGTATGTATGTATGTATGTATGTATGTATGTATGTATGTATGTATGTATGTATGTATGTATGTATGTATGTATGTATGTATGTATGTATGTATGTATGTATGTATGCATGCATGCATATAGCATAACGATATCAAAATGTCATCTGCAGATAGAAGCGGCGTTTTTAAAATTTAAAATTCTGTTATTATGGAAAAAAAAAACAACGGAAAGTAGTCTCCACGGCATTTTTAAAGCAAATGTTTCCAAGAAGGAAGCGTTTCCTCTAGTCTCTGAAGAATCTACATCAGAAAATGGTGAATGAATGGTTTCAAAACTCAACTGAGGATCTTTTATATAAAATTTCTCTAACTATATGCGAGAAACTTGCCTAATGGCAGCATTAAAAAAAACTGTTCTCAGAAAAGCAGATGGTAAGAACTAAAATATAAACTTGAAGGATACTTTATCAAACTTTGATAAAATATATATGAAAAATAGCATCATTTAAAAATATTATTCTTCGAAAAAAAATCTGAAAAATTTACGAGAGCGTAATAACACAGATAACGAGTTAAAGAAAGATAGAGATAATAATATAATCCATAAAAAACACAAAACAGCGTTATAAAAGCAACAAATCATCATAACTACTGAGTAGTGAAAGGGAAGAAAAGAGAAAACAACCCAACAAAACTAAGGCAATAAACATTGCATCCCCACAACAAAAAAAGACATATGAAGAAGCGTTAAAATGGAGAATCATAAACATTGATAACGACAGAGACATTGACAACCTGGTCAAGCCTTTTTCAAGGGCGAATGGAAATGATATCATAAAAGAAAAGGGTAGGAGATTCCATAGATTGAAAGGTACGAGATAAAGGACGAAATAAAAAAGCGACGAAAACAAATTCAAAGTGGTAAATAAACCTTGCTAAACCTTTCTTGTCCAAAATTAGCTGATAGTGACTATATACCATTAGATAAAAAGACTAAAGTGTTCTCCTAAACAAAATATAATAATAAAATTAAATTTGATGAAATATTTAATTTTTCTAGAGGCCTGAAATTAAAGGACTTTTTTAAAAAAGATAAAGTATACAACAATTTTGAGAGTGAAAGAAATTGTTTTATCACCTGGTGGGCGTAACCTCCCATTAAGATTTTTATTTCGAGGCTATTATACTAGGGATATAACAAAACTTGTCAAAAGCGATATTATATAAGGACAGCTTGAAATATTTATATAATGTAATGAATGACGAGATTATTGTGATTTAAAAAAGCTGATAAATCAAACACTAGTTTTATTATTAATTAAAAGGAGTGTTAAAGAAGTTGAACGTCAATTAATGATGAAAAATGACACAAATACATTAGCGAAGACTCTTCATTAGAAATTTAATCAAAAATTTCATTTCCACATTCATTAATGAAATCGCTAAGACTAACATTTCCGTATATGAAGAATTGGATACATTTCCTCTGAACATATGTACACTTCAATTATATACATTACCCACAATACATCATAGATTAAATATACTATTGATTTAGTGCAAACGTTGAAGTCTATTCCACAACAATCTGATAACCTAATCATTGTATCTTTAAATGTACATTCACTAAAACCTAACTTGCCATAACGCATACAGGTGGTATTATTGAGGCAGATAACTATTTTTTTAATAAGAATCCTAATTAAAACGCACTATCGAGTAAACATATTTGTAAAATAATTAAACTTATCTTGCTAAATATACCTTGCTATTTTTTCTTCAAATGAGCATTGTTTGTTGTTTCGAAGTTATATAGATACATGATTTCACTGGTAACTAAACGAGATTAACCACAGTATCTCTTTTGAATACATTTTTATGGCAAGAATAAATTCTCTTTTTGAAACTTGAAAATGTTGCATATGATTACTATTTCTACTTATCCAATTGAATAAAATTAGTAAGTTATGACTCAGAATTGGAAATGTTCCGAAAATGACGAGATAAAGTCTCTAAGATGTCTTTATATAAAGATAACTTGACTGTACCAAGTTTTCCTAATATAATATAAAATTCATTGCATTATTTTAGTTTGAAACTATCTCCGTTGATTACTATTTCTACTTATCCAATTGAATAAAATTAGTAAGTTATGACTCAGAATTGGAAATGTTCCGAAAATGATGAAAAAAAGTCTCTAAGATATCTTTATATACAGATAACTTGACTGTACCAAGTTTTCCTAATATAATGTAAAATTCATTGCATTATTTTAGTTTGAAACTATCTCCGTTGAAGACACTTAGTTATTTTAAAAGCCAATTATAAATATTCACCCCAGTCATTCTCAGCTATTAACTCATATTCTTGATTCCATTTCAATATCGATGTTAGCCTAGAAGTATAAACTTTTAAATTTTGATGCATACTTTTATAGCCCTTTTTCCATAATGAGCCAAATAACACTTTGATGTAAAAATGACCTATATATATATATATATATATATATATATATATATATATATATATATATATATATATATATATATATATAATTGAAGTAATGCTAATGTGAATGTTTCAGAAAGACAAACTAAATTGCCCTGTACATGTCTTGAAACTCTAAAATATTTACATGCATTTCAAACTTACTATTAACACCATCTATATTATTTCGTGAACCGTTTTCAATAACTAAATAGTTTACAAAAACTCCCTTTTTCCTCCGGTGCATGTATATTACTCTAGAATTTCCAACTTAGTCTTAAGATTCAACCGTATCGGAATTTTGAAAAAATCATCTGAGTTAGCTACAGTAAATTTATTATGTAATTTGATGCGTCAGTCCAGAATGCAGTTCAAGTATTTATCACCTTTTTCATAAATTTATACCAAAACTAAAAGCATGTCTATATATGGAGTGGATATTTTTGCAATATCTTTCCGTTTCAGTTTAGAGGTGATAAGTCCTTCGTAATACTCTTGAAGCAAGACTTAAAGTTTTAATTTATCATTTCTACCATCCCATACAAACATTTGGAAAAGGTACATCTAGTTATTGAAGCTTGGATTTATGATGATTTGGTAAACTTAAAACTCAGCGAGCAAAAAATCTTAGATAGGGCCACGCTTTACACAACTACAATGTTTTCAAGTGAGCATGTAATCATTTTGACCACTGTAAAAGTAAAGATTTAACTTCTCTAATTCTGCTTTCATGATTGACCAAAACCATGTCATATAATTCTATTCAGAATGTAATACCTCGATATGTAGGCATATTCCAATCTAAATGATATTCTTGGCAGTACATTTTGGTACTTTCTTGTGTAATGTTTATCCATGCACATTTAGTTATTTGTAGCATTTATACTGAACCAAAAAAAGTGTACAATACTGACAGATAAGAGTTAAGTGGTTTCTTTGAGACATCATTGGTGTAAGCAGTGTCATCTGCAACTAGACTTCCTCTCTTTTTAATTTGATTTACTTTGATGTTTGGAGTATTCAGAATCAAACAGGCTAATATCGCTGCACATAAAAGAAATATGTATGGGGATAGGGGGTCACCTTGTTTACATCCTTTCTTGATGTCAAACCATAGCTAACATTGTCCTTTTAAAGTGATACAAGATTTGATATTTTTATAAAGGTGATGGATCTTAACTTGAAAATCATTAAATAAATTTAGAAAATGCAGAAGTTTATCAATTAGAACTTTAGCAATAATGTGCCACGCAACCGAATCGAACGTTTTCTCAAAATTAATCAAATTGAATAGTCCTAGTAAAACAAAAAGTCTTACTTAATATGGATATTTTCTTTTATTTATCAGCCTTTAGTAAAGCCTGTTTGTTCACTGTTAATAATTAATGGCATGATGATATTAGTTTGTATGATACATTAAGTAAGGAAGACATATGATAAAACCATCTCTCTGAGGTGATGATAGCTCACCATTATTATTGGTCTTACAACCTAATGACCAGTATCTCTCTAAATGCATTTATAAAATACTCGACTGTAAATTAATTGCGAGGCATCTTTAAAAATTTATTGTTGCTTCTGTTAGTGTGGCTGGGTCATTCATTGACTTAATTTGTCTACTATCCAATATAGGGATTTTCATACAATTCAGTAATGTTTCAAGACCAGCTTGGTCTACATTGTATTTTTCAGAATATAATTGATTTTGGTTAGAATTTATAACTCAATAAAAGTAAAGGTTCGATCTTGTTTAGCTAAATTTGATATAATCTTACTTGAATAGTTTCTATTTTTTCAAAATAAAGTAATATTTTGAAATCTTTAGCCATCCTCACTCCAGTTGGTCCGAAATCTTAGTCTAATACGTTACATTACATATGTTTGCAATGAATCTCATCTAATTAGTTCAATTTCCTTTCTTTTTGATGTAGATCAATATTCTTTTCTTCTTCTAAAACTATACTCTCATTTGTAATTTGATTTTCCGTTTCAGCTTGTTGTCTTTTCTTATACGAAACACAATACATAGTTTTCCCTTTTATTTCTAAGAAAAACATTTTTAAAAAATTGGTCATTAATAAAGAATCCTATCTCAGACGCTGTAGTTGCTTCCAAGTTATAATTTACTGTGGTCGACATATTTGTTTTAGTTAATGCCAAGTTTTAATTTGCTGTGGGAGACATATTCGTTTTCTGTCACTCTGGAGATGAGCCCTTAAGAGTGATATGAGTTATAAATCTGTCAAAAGAGAATTGTTAAATTTCCAATTTGTTCTGTGATTTTCTAATTTTCAAAAAGAAAGAGTTAGTTGGACCAGTTCTATAACCTGGTTTTACAGAGGCATAATTTACCATTTCTACAAAGAGTTTCTGAAACTAGAAAGAAAACTAACCTTGCCTGCTAGATAAACTTAGTCTTTCTTCAGGTGTATCGTTTTAATCCATATTTCTTTCTCGCCAAATATCAATTAGGTTAGACTCAGTACAAACATCAATTACAGCATCTCTTGCCTTAGGGTTATTTAGTGAGTTATACTTATGAAGAGCTTAATTATTAGCTAGACTGAAGAGCTCTCCAATAATTATATGCTTACTTTTCAAGTCCTCCCTATCCTTTCTGACTTCAGTAAAGAAATATTGTGTACGAACATTATTATCATAAATGTTTACAAGTGTGTACCTGTATGTTTCAGTTGAAATATCTAAAACTATAATGTTGCCATATATATTCACTTTCGCTCCCTGTATGGTAAACAAAATGGTATTGTTCAACAAAATTGCTACTCCTTTTAGATTTAATATATTGGGTATTCATTCTGGTTAGGTAATTCAAAACGTCTCTTCTTTTGACAGGATCCCCCAACCATTAGCAATTCATAAAAGTAATTTTCACGGAGTCATCCATTGACTCTTATAAACATTCTTTATATTTGATTTGATTAGTACATTACTTTTAGACACATTCCTATTCAAAGCTACAATAGTTAACATCTGATTTGTTAAACCTTATTTACATATAAAAATTAAGTCTGCATTGTTAGAGAGAGAGAGAGAGAGAGAGAGAGAGAGAGAGAGAGAGAGAGAGAGAGAGAGAGAGAGAGAGAGAGAGAGAGAGAGAGAGAGAGAGAGAGAGAGAGAGAGAGAGAGTAAACTTAACGACACGAGATGACGAGATGTCGAAACAAAATGTAACTCAAATTGTTTAAGGTCATTTAATATTATTGAGAGCACTAGCTAAATGTTGCCAAAATGTAAATCTGATCGCCCGGTAATTCAATAAGAGTTCTTTTGTGATTGTTGTGAGAGATTTTTCGCCGCGAAAATAGGTAAAGCCTATTTTTAAGTCTTAAAGGCTTTGTTCTGTAGGATTTACATTTATTAAAAATATATTATGCTATGAAAATTATGTAGCCTGTGTAGTATGCTTCCTTGTTGTTCACTTGATGTTAATAAAAATAATGTTCTTGCCTTACCGATGGATGTCACTACTCAAATCCCATTTTAATATATGAAGACACGTTTTCGGTGTAGAAACTACAGTCGTAGCAAACTGTCACTGACTAGTTTGCATTATGCACTAATTTTGTTTTATATTACAGTAGGATTATATGTTGCTTTTTCACTAGCTTAATACAAAGTTAGTGCTAGGATTGGCCAGCGTGTTTTCAGGATAATGTGATTGGGTGGGACATTATGTTATATGTCTGCAGCATGATGCCCCATTTCCATACAACAATATCAACTGTCTCACTGCATAGATTGTAGTGATATATCTGAAATTTTTTTAAAGCTACGTTAAAAATCAAAGCATACATACACACGTGTTATTTCATAGCCAGTATTGTACGCTAATTTGTTTTTATATTACATAAGGGTTGTATTTTAAGAGCTTTTGGGAAGAGCAAAATGTAATAACCGAACCAATTATGTTTGATCATCCAAGCTATCAAATCAATTCTTTCTAAGGCCACATTGGTAGGAATATATCTGTCAGACGAGAGAGATACACATATCTTTAAGCACCATCAGTTCACTTGAAAACATTGCTAAGCTTCGTCAATTTCGAGCGATCATTTGCTATTTCCAGTTCGGAAGTGTGTGATCTGAGTAGAGGCAATGTAATATATTCAGTAACCTGCGGACAAGTCGAGTTATACGCTTTTTAAGGCTATTCATACATCAAGAATAAAATAAATTTAATTGTCCGAATTCTCTTTTCAACAAATACAACATGGAATGAAATTTGCGTACTAATATTGCCAGCGAAAAACCACATTTTTTCAGATCGATTTCTTAATTATATTCTAAATGTTTTTTAAAGGCTATTGGTGCCAATACTTCATTGGGTTCACTATGCGTACGCCGTAAACTTTGTAATACAAATAGTATATTTTGATAAAAAGGCTAAATAAATATATACTACTCTAACGCACGTTGCGCATAGAAGACATGATTCGATAGCATAATAAACTTGTTATTTTTGGCACCATTCCAATAGCACATGACTACAATTCATAATTGAGAAAATGAGCATTTGACAATTTATGAACGTTTAACCTCACAATTAAATTCTAACTGGAATAATTATGTGAAAACAGAAATAGTCGATACGATAAGTCAATTATTACGTTCCAGAGTGTGTCAGGAGACACGTTCTCGTTTAATATTTTATAAGTTCTATTTAAAATTAGTTTTCTTACTCCATTATTATCTTTACGTATACTTCTCTTAACACTGTAGTATTATATAAATTTACTTACTATAATGTATATTAAATTAGGGGATGGTCGAGTAATCTTTCATAAAATATAGTGTAAATTTGTGTCAATAAAATCAAATAACACACATATACTCTTACCCATTCACAAACACATATTAGCCACTTCACACACACATATTTGCCACTTCACACACACATATTTGCCACTTCTAGTAGCTATGATCATTTGTACAGAATTAGACGGTTGTATACGGTTGATTTCAAATGTTACTACATTAAATATGGTTTTGTTTTAAAAAACATTTCATGCATATTATTGCAAAGACTATTAAATTAAATTTTGTGTAATGTGCTATATTCAGATGTATACACTGAAAAATATGGACTGAAGTCATTCTGACTAAATGTTGTAAGAGTTGCAGTGCAATTTGTAGATACTGCATGATAATTGTGTAGACTGCGTGATTTGTTTGTAAATATTGCTGAAACTTTACGCCGAACATTTAAATTTGATGTATCATTGTATTAGTGATGACGCATGGGAGGTCACAAGGGCACAACTGATTCAATAGGTACAACACGCCCTTAATTGTCGTTTTTCAAGCGGTGAATTACGCTTCTTAACTCATGTACACCAATCGATTGTTTATAACCTAAAATGGAGTCCTTCAGGAGATAACAACCAAGTGCAGGTCACATTGTTGACAGTGACGATCATCTATTATACCTATGTGTGTGATAAGTCGTATAACGCACATATACAACCATTTGTCAGATGTTAGATTCCGATTATATATATATATATATATATATATATATATATATATATATATATATATATATATAATAATAATAATAATAATAATAATAATAATAATAATAATAATAATAATAATAATAATAATAACTTTGTTTTAAACAGAGAAGAACAAGTTCAGTCCTAGAGTAATGTCATTGGTATATATTCTGTCAGGTTAGCATATTTGGTTAATTTAAAAACTTTTTACCAATCTCCTCAACCCTCTACCTTTTATACACGTTTATACGGTTTACAGTTTGTGAATTACATACAATATAGAATTCCCATTTGACCAATCGCTCGGGACATCGGTTGACTAAGTTAATTGTTACAATTCTTTATAGTGTGCACTGACTTAAGCTATATTGATTCACTAAGGAAACTAACACAGTCTATATAATACATATTATAACCAACAGTATTCCTACTTTTAAAAATAGTTCCTCTGTTAAGTCGAATGGAGCTTCTGCGAGTTTACGAAACTAATCAAAAACATTTTGCGCAGCAATACATTTGAATGTACATGTATATCTAAAGGCATTTTAATTTTTCTTAATGTGGGTTAACATCTAAAATGAGAAAGATCATATGTTACCGTACAGAGCCCAACCCAAATTAGCAGTGTTAGTATCCAAATATACGACCATTGCAAGGTCTTTGACCTTATCAAGGGGTTTAGGATTCCATTAGATGTTGTTTCAACCAAAATGCAGATATCAAAGATAAATTAGACTTACAGTCACGAGTATGGATAAAATAGATTGCCTTTAGACAAGCCTTGACACTTTAAGAATCAGAGGAAAATACGTTTAAGAAATTATACTGAACTAGAAAATACATTGCAATTCACAAACGGGCCCAACAATGTGATATAGTACTACACTTATAAAAAAAATCGACATAACTTTGGGTAGTATTTACGTATTTAACTGAAATTAACGCATGTGGACAAAACACTACAACAATGTTACTAGATTTTACTTAAATTGTTTTGGACATTCGCTTTGGCAAACATCACGTGCTTAACACCGGCTTGAATGACGTGTATTTCCGACGAGATTCAACAATAGCAACCTACATGCAATGCCAGGGTCTTCTTTGATGAATGCGTCGTGCATAAAGAAATCAACAACTAAATTTATCCCTTTTTGTACAAAATTGATCACGACAAGTTAGCTAGATGGATTCACACGTGACAGATGAAGATTAAAAGACAAGAAATACGTCATCGTAGATTTCTGTAGTAAAACGTTAAGTAGGTAGTTAACATACACAACGAAGAAACATTTTTTTTGTTTTATGCAGGTCATCGTTTTGAATAAATCTGAGTGACCATCAAAACTAAGAGTATTTTGTGATTTCTACAAAGCTAAGTAAGGAATTGTCCACCGATAGTAATTGGAGGTCTTACTTCAACAAAGAAAACCTGAAGCTCGAATATACATCGACAATCTGGAACACTCATAACACAAAGTGTCAAGTATGGCAGAAAAGAAAACCAGTTAGGATGGTATATATTATGTGTTTTATTTAATGCAAAACGAAACATTCCTGCAATGTAGAGCTTTTTTAATCTGGGCTGTAATGGCACCCATTAAAAGTACAGCTTATTTAACTGGACGAGACTGCCATCGAAAGTCACTAATATGTTAGTAGCAATGCGAAGAGACAACCACACAAATCTTATTGAAATACTGATTTCCGATATTACGTGGTCGTGGTAAGTTGATGTTTTGTGGATCTTACTGCAGATCATCGTAACTAGAAGGCTATGTAGCGTGATTAATCTTATATTTTACGGAATTAAGGTTTTGGTTAATCAGCCTAATTATAACGTTCACATATATGACAATTAAATTATGACAACTAAAAACGTTATTAGGAACAAAATATTTCTAACGACATTTGTCTCTAACACGAACGTTAACGCATTATCTAATGGGTCATTCCAATATAGTAGACCGCAAATTGCAAATGTCCTAAGAACCAGTACTGGATTGAGGTATAAGCTAAACAAGCTACAGCTTAGGGCCCCAAAGTCTGGACTCAGTCTAAAGGAGCCCCTCAAATTTATTTTATACCAAATATGAACTCTATAGCTTCCAATAGCTTAAGGCCTAGATTTGTCTAAATCCGGCACTGCTAAGAACATAAACTTGTAAAAGTGTAAATCAGATCAAAGTGTAAGTGGATCTAAGTGTATGTCAAATGTTCTATTACCAAACACAGAATCAGTAGGATCTCAACAATACAACCGCTTGCAGAAGTGCATCATGCATAAGTTGTTGTTGTTGTTGTTGTTGTTGTTGTTGTTGTTGTTGTTGTTGTTGTTGGGCTTAACGCCATTTTTCAGCACACGATATTACTGGTGGAGGAAGAAACCGGGAAATCACCGGAAAGAACCACCGACCCACGAGAAACTACTGGCAAGCTTTCTCACATATCCACATTCGCCGAATCCTAGACTCGAACCCATGCAGACAGAGGTGAGAAGGCAGTGATCCGTAACGGACAGCGCTTTAGACCACTCGGCCACTCGCGGCCCCTCATCATGCATAAGTAACGGTTCGATCTTTATATATTCACTGGAGCCGTTTTTATGAAAGTGAAGTGAAATCTCTCTCTACCAGGATGGTTTCAAATCTGCCATCTAACAACAAGTTTCATTTAAATAGATTATATAATTACATTCCATATATATATATATATATATATATATATATATATATATATATATATATCTATATATATATATATCTATATATATATATATATATATATATATATATATATATATATATATATATGTGTGTGTGTGTGTGTGTGTGTGTGTGTGTGTGTGTTTGTGTATGTGTGTGTGTCCAGTTAAAGTATGGCAAACGATAATGAATATATATGCACAAACGTTTAATTTGTATACACTATTAGGTATTTAGTTACCACTGAGTAAGGTTTCATTTGTATCAAAACTTTTAGTGTTCAATAAGTTTGTCCAATATATTCTGACACACACAATATAGTAAACTGTACTGCATATTCTAGGCGATTATGAGATTATCGGAGGCAAAATCTTGAATAACTAATAGAGAGATAAGTTTATAGCAGGTACAATTATAAACCATATGAAAGTAATAAAAATATCGTGAAATAAATTTTAGAGAAACCAAAAATATTAATAAACACAGGTAAATGATATTCTAGAAAAGTCGTTATATGTTAAGGCTAATAATTTGTTTGAAATAGAAACTATAAGCATATCTCTTATAATAACATACAATGCAAACCATTTGTGGAGCTGGAGTGGAAGAGACCTTAACTAGCTAGAACGCAATATTACATAGCTAAAACACAGATCACTCACGATTGTGATTAAAACCACCTCAAACAAAGAATATGTATTCTGTTAGTGAAATTGACAAGAAACGATTAGAAAATATACATATTTCCATGATAAGAAAACCCATTTAAACTAATAAAATTACAAACAACAAAGCAATGAGAACATACCAGTTGAAATATAATACCCTGTTATGCTTTTAGTAACAAGCAACCGATGAGAAAAGTGATAAAAATAAGGAGACATTAAATATTGAACATATATACTAAATGAAGAACATGTATACTAAAGGAACGAATGTAACCAGAGGAGACAGTCAAAGTAACAAGAAGCTTAAATTAAATAAGTCACATGGTGTGGATTCTTAAGAAAAACAAATTACGCAGGAATGCGCAGGAGAAATATTTATTTCAACTTTACGTGAACATTTGAGGTTCATTTTAAATATACGACCGCTCCAGTGGCCTAGTGGTTACAGCGTCCACCTCGGATGCGGGAGGTCGCGGGTTCAAACCCCGACGGAGTGATATCAAAGACTTTTAAACAAATGATGCTAACATCTGCCTCGCTTCGGTCTCAGCATTAAGAGGTTAGTGTTAGAACTGGTTGGCATGGTGTCAGGATAATGTGACTGGGTGGAACATCATGCCAGATGTTTGCGGCATGATGCCAGTGGTAGACAACACTATAAACTCTCACACTGCAGACATCGAAGCGATATGACTGAAAAATTGTTAAAGCTATGTTAAAAATCTAAATTACATACACACACCTTTTAAGTATATGAGTTTTTCTTAACAGTTTGTTGACAAGGTAGATAAATCTATTTCTACCAATCACGGACCTATCTCTTTAATTAAATATTTTGGTAAGTTTTGACTGCTCTTAAAAAAATGACTTCACTTTGTTCTGGTATAAACTAGTTTGCTATCTGAATCAAAAGCATGATTGTTTTAAGTATACTTTACAACTAAACAAATATTTGTAATTAAGCCACTATTATAAGCTTCCAAGGGAGAAATTAAGCAGAGCTATTTACCCTAGAGTTTTTCAAGGTTTTCCATGGGGAAAGGAGAGCATAATTGTGCATAACATTTACTAACTCTATTAATAATATAAACACTTGGTTAATAACGAATACAAATATGGATACTAAACTTTTGTCTTTTTCAGTGGATAGATATCCGGTGTATTCAAATACAACCAGCGACTTAGACAAGGCGAAACACTTTGGATGCATTTGTTCTATATAACTGACATTGTGAAACTTTTGAAATGTATTGGTGCCAGACTTGATCGGATATAGTCATGTATTTTGTCTTACTTTCTGTAGACAATAAGTTGTTGTTGTTGTAGGGTTTAACGCCATTTTTCAGCACAAGATAGGCTATACATGGCGGCCAGTATTAATGATGGAGGAAGAACCCTGGAAAACCCTGGGAAGAACCACCGACCCACGAGAAGCTACTGGCAGACTTTCTCACGTACCCACGTTACCCGAGCCTGGACTCGAACTCACGCAGACAGAGGTGAGATGGCAGTGATCTGTAACGGTCAGCGCTTTAGACCCTTCGGCCACTCGGGGCCCCGTAGACAATAAGATTGTACAGTCAGAAAATTTAAAATATAAAATAATAATGACATATTTCATAATTACTACAATAAAGCGCATTATTATGGTTTAATTTATTTTATGTGGTATGAATTTTTGTTGATATAGTGATTCTTCAGAGTCTCAAATTAAAAAAACCCATCGAAAAAGTAATCAAATGAAAAAAAGACCCTCTTTGCCATCTGTTTAAATCTAATACATTCTTATTGATTTCAGTGTGCTTATGTATTTGATCATTTAACATTATTGCTGTAATAAACTATTATCATCTTATAATAAACTATTATCATTTTAATGCTTATTTTATTTTAACCCGTTTAGTAAAATAAATTATAAATCATTGTATTTTGTTTCATTTCCTAATTAACAAGTGGTTGCAGTAGTTGCAGACTGAAGTCGCATTAGCTGCCTTAAATGGATATTGAATATTAATACGGAGAGAGTACATACACAAGAAGCATTGAAACAATAGTAGTATGGCAAATTAAAGAAAAAACAACGAAAAGATCATGAAACATTAGATTTAGTGTTTATTAACAATGATCATAACTATAAGTTACACTGTTAATGAAAATACTTATGTAATAGTACTCTTACTTTACCCTCTGCATGTCTATGTAATTTAATATATATCCACAGTTGCACACCGGTGGCCTATTGGTTAGAGCGTCCGCCACGGATGCGGGAGGTCGTGGGTTCGATCCCCGGTCGAATCATAAAGACTTACAAAAATGGTACTAAAAGCTGCCTCGCTTGACACTCAGCATCAAGAGGTTAGTGTTAGTGTTATGACTGGTCGGCCTGGTGTCAGGATAATGTGACTGGGTGGGACATCATGCTATATGTCTGCGGCATGATGCTCCAGTGCTAGAGATCACAATAAACTGCCACACTCTAGACATTATAGCGAAATGACTGAAAAATTGCTAAAGATACTTTAAAAGACATAATCACATCACATCACATCTGAATGAATCATTTATGTAAAGCATATATAAATGTAGATGTTGTTTCTACTTAAACGTAGCAAACGCTATTGATATAATTTGAATCCTTTAAAATTACATCTCATTTTACCTAGTATTTTTAAGCCAACGCATCAACAAGACATGATAATATTAAATCCAGGGCTTGAAAAACATCGTTGTCTATCAAGTCTCCTGGCACACACTAATGTTTACCAAATAAATAATCCCGAAATTGCATAATGATATTGGTCCAAATTTATTAAAGGCATAGGTAATTAGATGCTGTCTCTCAGACATATTACCGTAGACAGTCTATTTTCAGTTTTAATATTTTCACCGAATGACGATCGGAATGCAGTGCAGCCATACGGACAATAGCTTAAGTAAAAATCCACAGACCTGCCCTAATAAACGCTTTTCTTGGTGATGTTGGCTGCGTAAGCTCCGTTTGACGTTGAGCTCTTGGACGAAAACACGTTATAAGGGATGGATCGTGAATGGTGTACGATTTGAACTCTTACTAAAATGTAGGCGTTGTTTAAATCAATCAAACGACCAACCCTTGTTGACGGCATGGGTTGGTTCTATTTTGTTTTATTATGGATATTTGCTAAGATTAAAACACGTAACAAAATATCTATAAATATGCTTTGACAGAAACAAAAATCCACAAATTTATATAATCTCAATAATGTTTTACAAATTAACCAGAATGCATTTTAAGAAAATTGTCATTTTATTACACCTTCTCTCGGTTTTATAATACGTTTTTATTTCCTGTCTTTCAGTAAAAGAAATCTCTCACAGTAAAATTATCTTAAACTGAGATATATTAAGTAACTGTTTAAATGTAAAATTATTTGAAATTCAGGTCTCTCTCTATCTCTCTCTCTCATAAATTAATAATTTTTCTTTCTTCAAATTTGCTTGGATCTAAAGGGCCTTGTTTTAAAGGACCTCTTACTATCTGTGCAATGATAATACGCCCTGCTTCTGTCAGTGACATGGCAGGATCGATTTCTGGTCAGGCAATGATGGAACTGTAAAGTCGAAACACGATCATATAAAATTAGTAAACACGCATCGTGTTAATATGCTTTTATGTGTTATGTACCTTCAATGTTCTTCTGCAAATTTTAAACAATTGTTTAATAATAATTTATGCTGTAAGTTATGTTTGTTTAAGAGGAATTCAATATGAGAGAATTTCGTGTTCTGGTCATGGATATTCGTTAGTCCGCGATGATTAAAGCTTTCTTGTACATTTAGCTGTATCATGCTGATTATGTTTGTGTAAAACATGTCCATTAGGGCTCGAAACTTTTTCAGTTTCCTTTTCATTACCAATACTAATGAAAGCTAGACTCTTTGTAACGATTAATTTATACTCGCAACTGAAAGATTTGTGAACACTGATTTAACAATATACTGCACAATTATGAACCAATCACCTTGACTTGCATACAAATATTTGACAATCCGACTTTTGAGATTAATAACACTTAAGTTTGTATACATTTAGCTATTTTCCAAGCAACATGCACTCATCGTCTACGGTTAGTTATCACATAACCAAGAAATCATAAACATAGCTGGTGGGTGGGTTTTGCATTTTCGGTTTATCAGTCATATTTTGAATGAAATCCTGGTGGTTAATTGTTATTGACATTTTTCAATGAAATCTCACAAGAGAAATTATTAAAAATTAAGGCCTTACACTCGACCAAAGACGGCGACATGAATGAAAACAAGCTTACTACTCGGCCAGCACACGAACATCTTTTAATATTAGATACGTACAAATATTACAATTCAAACGTAAATTATCATTAGAATATCAATATTTATTTCTTATTTATCATAGACTTGCTTCAATTGCTTCGAGGATTACTGAACCTGAAATTTGGTAGAGAATTGTTTTTTGCGCTTTCTTCCTAGCATTTCAAGAAGGCCATAAATTCATATATTTATTTTATAAAGATTAAAACTTTGAAGCACATGACATGCACAGTAACCGTTATTAAGCAGTCCTTTTCCAGTGTTTATCAGTTGACGTGTAGGTGCTTTGCAAGCACTTCAAAATAGGCAATAGTCTATCTTTTTTTTTACGTGACCAAACTACTGAAGCACAAGAAGTGTACAGTGACGTCGTCTCCAACCGCATATCTGTTAATGAAAAATTTGCATATCTCCTTGCCCTATCACCATCGATTTACAAATGTCTTTAATGATAAATAGTGTTTGACAATAATTTTATTCCAATTGCTGCAGTGTTCGACGATTCGGATGCAAAATAACCTTGTCATTTGGAATAGCTATATGAAAGATGGCAAAGAGCGATCACAATAATTTGAAGATAAATCTTGGACACTTAAACTGAGAAAGCGGGTTTGGAAAGTATTTGGGGCTCAATAAAGTAGTCTAATGGTTATTAGTTACAACTGTATTGATACTATCAACTTCTGAAATAAATGCAACCCACTCTAAATAACAGCCGCAATTTGTTTCCGAGGGAATTAAATGCCTTCCACATCTCTGATTTTACAATCCAATTAAGCCAGATACATTTGCTGATAGGGCGAGGCATATTTATCTCAGTGGTCTAAGAACTCTTGTACTGTATGAAATATCAAATCTGTAAAATCAATTTGCTGAACTGCAAAACAATTTGTCAACGCAAATTTAATTGCAAATCTCAAAAGTCGTCATCAGTGACAATTTGTCACAAAATTTATATCAGAGGACCGATCCTACTTAATTTGAGTATTAGAATGATTATACAAGTTATTTAGTTCGTAAGATTTTTTTTTCACCGCTCAAAGAGCTAACAGCCTTGAGGCGTCTATCAAAGCATCTCCCGTTAATTAATATGGGGTGTGTGAAAAGTGTGAATGTGTGTTAATATATATATATATATATATATATATATATATATATATATATATATATATATATATATATATATATATGTATATATATATATATATATATATATACATATATACATATACAGACCACGACTAGCTCATCGAGTGAAGTGATTCATCCAAAAAAAATGGCTTTCATAAAGCACACGTGGAACAGATAAAATATTTAAACTTTATAGAAAGACACATGGATTTAGCTCTTCGACGCTACGCATAATACATATATAGATGGTTTACCTTTGTGTCTAAAAACGATACGATAACTTTATTTCAAAAGAATGACCCTTATGAAAAAACTCAATGGAATTATTATCACATTCTGGATGAAAAAAATGTATCAGGTTCTGTGAGAAGTTGTTATTTACGATAGTGACCAATTGAAACACGCACACAGAATCGTGGCGTGAAAATATAACAGTAAATTGTTTTCTAACTTCATTTGGACTATTTTGCAGTTATCTACCTTAATAGAGCCCTCTGTGCCTATCGGTTGTAACCAAATTCCTTAATCGATTCTTTTAGTCTTACTCGATCTTTAAGAGTCGCATTATTTTAGAATGCTATGCCAATGATTTAACTTTTGGTTTCATATTTTGCTGAGTATTGCCAATTTTGTTTTTGGTTTAGCTCCAGCAACATTCTCGTTGCGTCAAATCACCAACTGCTTTCATATTTGAGTAAATTAATTATAACTTTTTCGATTTCTTTCATATGTAAGTTCATGGGCATTATCTTACAAGCAGGTCCTACATATCGAGTTATCAAGATAACACTGCACACTGTACCAAAAATCACTGGAACTCTTTGCTCTTTATTCTCTTTGAAGTGATATTAGTTGTGCTATAGTGCATTTTGATTATTTAAACTAGCAATGTCAATTTTAAAGGGTGAATCAAGAATTTCAAAGTTTATCCTTACATCATACTAACAAGGAACTATTAAACTGTAAAATATGAAATCAGCAGAATTTGAATTCACATTGTTCTATGACCTTTAACCTGAGATCTGGAAACGAAATTCAAATGGATATTGTGTCTAACATCATATCCCTGAACAACAAAAGTATCAACGATACATTAATCTCTCTCTCTCTCTCTCTCTCTCTCTCTCTCTCTCTCTCTCTCTCTCTCTCTCTCTCTCTCTCTCTCTCTCACACACACACACACACACACACACTGACATCATTAACACATAGCCTTCTATACTTACATACCTACATACAAACAGACAGTCAGTCAGAGAGACAGACAAAACTGTACATGCCGATTGTAAGAATGTGAATGGAGGGTGTGTAATTTAAGATCAAATCGTGGAGTCATTTATTCACATTAGCATCACAGGAAAGTAAAATTAAAAGGTGTTTTAATCGATGGAACAAATAGATAGAGGGAATGAATATCTGTTGCTTTCACAATACGTAAGAAATGGGGGCAAATTGAATAAAACTTGCCTTTAAGTATTTGAACTTTATATTTAATAAATTAAACACAATTCAGTTCTGGGAAATTAATCAGTTACACAAACTTAACTGTACTTATGATACGAGTATACAATACCATTAATTGTTTTTCTGCTCTATGTATCACAACTGATTTTCAACATAAGTTTTAAAAATGTGACAATAAATAAAATATACGACCACACAAAATTGGAATGAATATGTCCCGTATAAAGGCTTTCAACTGTTTCAGTTTTTTTTATTAAAAAAATAGTATGAAAACCTCCACAATTTTATAAACCTGACGATTAGCACTACCTGATTAGGTCATGCAGTGTTTAAAGAAAACGTATTACTCACAATCTCATTTCTCAGCAAAATGAGTCTCGATGAATACAAATATTACTCAGGAAAAAATTCATATTCTAATTTTATTTCCTGACGAAATCAATACTGTAAAACAAAAAGGTAACGCAATGCGAAAAGTTTTTCTTAATCTACAGATGATCAGATTTATATATTGATTCGAAGTATAATTTATCTGGTACATAGACACAGGTAAAGTTTCATATAGTTCTGCAAAAGCATGTTTTGTTTATATATATATATATATATATATATATATATATATATATATATATATATATATATATATATATATATATATAGATATATATATATATATATATATATATATATATATATCATGTGTAGGTCTAAGATTACTTACCTCGTAATGTTCCAAAAAGCAGTTTGTTTCGGTCTCCAAATCGATGGTGAAGGTTTGAAACTTCTTCGTTGTATTATGAGCCTGGTTAGAACAATTAATAACAGCAATATGAAGATCTAACTGATCCTGTACACGTTACTTTGCTTGACTTTCTCCATACATTGGAAATGGGAAAAATACAAAATCATTAACATATATACTCCTAATCCGAGAATCCAGAAGGACAACTGTCATATTATCATGAGAACGAAATTATCTTTTGCATAACATATAAACATGTATGTAGAATGAGTGATGCCACGGAGAAAAAGCGTGACCGTGATGAATGATTTTAGCTTTGGCGATTTCTAAGCAATTCTATTTATCCCGTGCTGTTCAGCATGGATTTGAAAACGTACTTAGAGTGCCATTGTTTTCTAAACCGTCACTATGCAATGGATCCTTGGTATTGAAGAGTATGTACACTTTACGGAATCAAGCTGAATCTGGATATGTACGTGAAAATATAAAACTTTATTCATTCTGTGTTCTATTTTGACGAAATTAGTTAATATATTGAACGTTTCGGAATTTATTTTAAAGTCAGATATATGTAACATAACGTCATGCAATCAAATTAAGTATAGTCTTTTTCATATCAGACATTTATAGCCTGTTATAAAAGTTGAATTCAAGTTAATATAATCCAGTGCGTTCATTCTTGTCGTAGACAAATTCCTGGTCAATGATGACCCAGTACGGTTATCATAGTAGTCTTTCTTGCAAAAGAAGGGTTTATGGTTTAAAGGAGTACCTTACTGGGCAAAAGAAGGGTTTATGGTTTAAAAAAAAATACGTTAATGGGCATATGTGCGTAATGTATGTCGCTTAAGTCTCGCGTATTACAGGGTTCGGTTGTTATATTGCTGGCTTTTCTAGGAGTCATTGAAGCTGGGGTCGTTGAACCGGAATATATGAGTTAATGGGGTCTAAAATGACGTTGGCTAGGCGCATGATTCTAATCAACTCGGTGCGTGCAGCCAGATGACTTGATGGTCCTTCTGCTGGCCACGGGGAGTGGACTACACGAGATTATTCCCCAAACATTGATTCTGTCATGAAATACCAGCTTATCATTTGCTTATGGGCATTTTATTAGGTTGTTCACCCAAAATTCATTGTCATTTTATGTATAACGATATACTGCAACGGCAAACTTGTTGATGAGAAATGCATGAATCACATACATTAATTATATAAGGTGATAAATCCCGACACTGATCACATTTGTTAATCAATGCATAAATTAATCATTTGAACCTTGCATTGATCGTGTTCACTGAAAAACGATGACATTGTTATGAGTCGCCGTAGCGGACAAAAGGCTGGTCCAACGAGAAAGTAGCAGTTGAAACTTCAAATATCGTATGTCAAGAAATCCAATATCACGTGTTGGATCAAATTGAATGTCCTTAACGTTCCATTTTCTAGGTCGCGATTTTAAATTATATATGTTGATCAATAGTGGTAGAAATTTGTATTATTATATGTCGATGTTTAGTTGTTTTATTTTTTTCGTTTGAATTACATGGCGGTGGTTGAAATGTCAGTGTCATACGTTGAGAATTCCTAATTTATGTAATGGTTCAAATAGTGTATGTTAAACGTTCTATTTCATATGTTGTGCCTTAAGATTTATGTTGGATTACACAGCGTTGGTTGAAAATTCGATGTCCAATGTGGAGATTTTAGATTGTATCTTCTGAATTACACGGCATTTGTTGAAATTTTAATGTCGTGTGTCGATAGTTCCAATTTAACATATTGAATCACATTGGTTATTCTGAAAGGTCCAATCCTTTAGTTGAGTTTTTAGATTGTGTCTCTTGATTTACACAGCGATGGTTCGACATTTGGTTGTACTTTGCAAGAAGCTGCTATTTTTAAAAGGTGAAATGATTGGTTGGTGTTAAAGTAACATTACACATTATCCACTTTTACAATTTAAAATAAAATATCGAGTATTAAGATACATCAGTGTATTCAGTTATAAGGAGCTATTACATTTCATGCATTTACAGCTTGAAAGTTACCATTCACTGTACGAGAATTATAGATGTCGCTCTCGTGAACAGATTGCGTCATCTGTAAATCAAAAGGCTGCTTTTCATTGCTGTGAAATTAAACAGATGAAATCTAAATATTTGCCATATGAAATGGAACTTTTATCACAGGCAGTTACATTTAACATGTGAATTATGTATTGTCAACATATGATATTAAATTTTAATCACTGCTGTATAATTCAAATTATTCGCTGTAAAACGTTGATATTGTAAATAGAACTTTAAATGACCACTGTATATTTCAACATAAAAATTTCTAAACTCTAGATCTAGGAGATGGGACTTTAAGGTCATGAAATTTGATCCAACACGTGATATTGGATTTAGCGACTTCCGACGTTGAACGTTCAACTGTGAATTTCCTATTGGACAAGCTTTTGTCCACTACGGCTCCTCATACATTCGTGGGACATGCTGATAGTGTGTATGTCTAGACTAAGGATTTTAATCGTGTAGTATTTATGTTAAATTGTTTGTATAGTACAGGGGTCGACAACCTTTTTTATATATCGTACCTTTTTTGTCCGGATTAAATACAAAATGAACGAGCACGTGGCACCAGTAAGACAGTAACACTGTTAAATCAAGAATTTTGGCTGCCCTTCGCGTGCCACACAAATTCTCTTGACGTGCAACTCTTTGGCACGCGTGCCGTAGGTTGCTGACCCATTGTCTCTTGTGACATATTCGGTAGTCGTAAACTAAGCAACAGTGCACCTGCCCTTGTGACGTGCCGTCTCTATATAAAACCCATCTGGTTTCAATCTGTCACAACTATAAATGCAATATCGTATGACGTTATGTAACTATTTCTCATCAAGTCGCATGCGCGTTCATATCAATATAAAGTGTGTATTTGTGTGTGTGTGTGTGTGTGTTTGATTTAGATTTTATCGTAGCTTTAAATTTTTTTTAGTCATATCACTAAGATGTCTGCAGTGTAGCAGTTTATAGTGATGTCTATCACTGTAGAATCATACAGCAGACATGTAGCATAATGTTCCACCCAGTCCCATTATGGTGACAGCAGGCCGACCAGTCCTAACTAACACTAACCTCCTAATGCCTAGCGCCTAGCGAGACAGCTACATGTACCATTTTTTAAGTCTTTGGTATGACTCGGCCGGGGATAGAAACCACGATCTCCCGCATGCTATGCGAACGCTCTAACCAATATGCCTCCGGAGAGGTCTTATTTGTAATGAATTTGCATTGGGTCGGGTATTCATTTTTTTCCTAATTATTAAACTTACATTTTTAATTGTAAAACTGTTCTGCCTTTTTATTGAATAAATGTTAAAATTTTTGCATACGAATAATTACTACTACTACTACTACTACTACTACTACTACTACTACTACTACTAGTACTACTACTACTCTTTGTACTTTTACTATTTTCCTCTGGTCCAAATCAAATGCATGTAAGAACAATATGGATCCTCATAACATAAAAGTTAATATATACTAATTCTTAACTTTATTAGACTTTACTTGATAAATATCAAAATCATGTAATCCTTTTGTAAAGTATTTAATATTAGTTTTTACTTATTACATAGTCGGTATACTTTGCCTATATAGTGTGCAGATCCATATGTTTCATATTAAAACATGCGAAGAAATCACTTTATGTGAATCTGATCGGTCCAAATAAGCCCATTAAATTTTTGTAAAATATTATCTTGCTAATTGGCTACAATCCTGGGAAAACAATTGAAACCCCGCCTTCTCGCATGTTTCGCTGTCAATGAATGTTTTGGCCGCCATTTTTTGAATGAATTCACGAAATGAGTTTGGAAAAAAATAGTACAGTCTGTTTGAATATGGCCAATTTATCACTACATGGGTTTGTAAGTCATGAATAACATCATAACATTAAAATTGGATAAAACCCCAAGACATCAAGAACAACAACAACAACAACAGCAGCAACAATAACAACAGGTAAATGTAAGGATATTGCTCATTTCATAGCGAATGTATAAGTTAGGGTGGGACGGAGTCGGTAAGCTTGAAGCATGTAACCCACCCTATACTCAAGAGTTGTTTAAATATTAACTTACATAAGTAAAACAACTCATCTCTCTTCACAGAAGAAAGTAGACATAAACCATATCCAAACTGACAGAAGTTGAACTACTGCATATTTGCGTTGTAAATTTGTGAAGCAATTCCTACTCAAAATGATTTTTTTTTGTTTTCTGTAAACTGTTGATCCAATTCAAATATTGCATATATCAGATCACAAATACATTAAATTATCGCTGAATAATGTCCAGGTTTTGCGAGACTTGGCGAGCAAAAGCTGGACATTATTCAACTCGTTTCATAAATTCAATATTAAATCTTTACCCATTTGAAATCCTTTATTAATTACCTGCATACATATTAGAATTTATTGTAACTTGCGTTAGACATTTTTCACTTTTTTATGCATGACACATTTAACAACAAATTCAAACTCGTCTACATTTGGACAAAATGAGCACTGTCTTTAAACCTATTTATTATTATAAAACCTATATGCATGACCCACATTTCTAACACTTACGTAAAAATTGGCGATAATTGGGCATCAAGCATTCTGAAACAGAGTTTCAGTAAAATATTCACCAAAAATATTTTCGTATAGTTTTTGGACTATAATGTACCTTTTCTACTTTTTCACAATATTCTAAATCAATGCTCCAGTCCAAGAATGTTATTTTTGTAAATACAGTAAATAACAAGGTTAACAAATTAATTCACAGAAAAAGAAACGTTGACTACATCAATAAGATTGATTTTGCTTTAGTTATTAAAGGAAGAATAACCAATGTTCAAGTAAACAACATTTTATAAAATGCAAAGACAAGATAATCAAGTTATGATGTAGGTCAATTCCATCTATACAACATTCAAAGTCGTCAACTAGTTTAGGACTTTCCAAGTTGAAAGCTGATGTCGTAGATCCTGACTAAACTAAAGATGTTTACCTCCGTTGATAATGATCCGAATATTTAATCCCCACTCAGAGAGAAAAATTATATATTATGTTGTTTACAAAATAAATCTCGCTGGTCAAGTAGACCATTAACTTCATTTTTGGACAATGTCAAGTACAAAATATGGATACATAACATATAATCTTTAAGAAAAGACAACAAACAATACAAAACTTACGCATTCATTATATACTGCCAGATTTGTCCGAATGTAAACTTTTTAGTACGCGTTGACGTTCTTTCTTGAGATACATTAACATCCAGATTATGATGAAGACTGTCAGTTGTTTCGTTTACCTTGAAGGTTTGATTCACTTAATGATGTATATCAAAAGGTAGGGTAGAAACGATACTCCTGTGCTGCGTATCGATACGATTCACGATACAACAGCTTACGATAAGATATATTGTCAATATGCATTTAACCTTGATTGTATTTCTATAATTTAGAAGGTAGGTCAGTCGTTAGTGGTGCCGTTTTATAAGTGTTTACAAATGGTTGTAATTCCAAATTAATGACAATCATAGTTAGCATATATTTGTATGTTTTTTTCTCATTGATTACAAGATAACAAAATTATTTTCAATTAGTGCGATTTATTCAACTTTTTATTCAATTTAAGAGAGGTACATTTGATTAGATGTCGGGCTCCTTATATCTGCCACGCCGTTAGTTTTGCACTTAAATATTACTTTAAAAGCTTGTATTACCAATTTCAAATCTCAATTAAACCTTGAAGAAATTATGATGTTATTTTCAAAATGTAAGAAATAATGAAATTTCCTCGTGCAAACAAAATCTCATATAGAACAAGTCTGGATTTGTACTCCAGCAGATGCAGATATCGCAGTGACAGGTACTTGTTTCATTCGTCAAGAATGAAAACTACTGACAGCCCAAATACAGTACCATTTAATAATTAACAAAAATTCAACAAGATAACATACTTGTGTGATTCTAAATATGTCTGCTGGCCGATTCATTTTAACAATTGTTATCCATGTATGATTTAAGCAGCGATTCTGTCAGGTTATTATCTAGAAGGAGTTTCTCCCGCTTGTCACCAAAATAAGGTAAGAGTACTAAAAAAGAGAGGGGATGAGGAAACGTAAAATTTCAACATGTACCTAAAACTGCAATATTCGTCTGTCTTTCTTCCTGCTCCACTCTGTAACAGCTCTTTTGAAATCAACCTACTTAAAATGTCACCTCATGTTGCATAGACATTAGCCTGTTGATTGTGTCTAAGCGTACGCTGTTTATAATCTGTGCATGAATACAGTATGTTTTTATCGGAAGGACTAGCTTAACTGGAATAAGTTGGAAAGCTGTTCCTTGTTATTGTTTACTTCAAAAGTCTCCTAGTACAATGAACTGAGCATACCTACCCTTTGCTCTGTAAGCTTTACTTTTTGTTCATTGAATCCAGAGTGAAACACAAAATCTGTTTACTATACTATGCTACATTTAGTTGACTGTTTCCAGTCCAACAAATGTATCTGGCCTATTCCACCCTCCACCAAGAAACTTTGCTTTCATACGTCCAACGTTCTTTAGCGTGCCAGGACCAAAGAGCATAGAACAAATTGCAAGCAGATCTTAAACACAAAGGCAATGTGATCTCATTCAGGATTACTTTTAAAGCTCACATTTTTCGATTACAAGAACAGTCTTATTGCCGTTACATTCCTTGTCAGCATGTTTTTTTTTTGAAATTTCCTGGTGTTGTGTTTTTGTAATCTTATATCTCTATTTACTTTTATGTGTTGTCTAATATTCTAAAGCACTTAGATTAGGAGCTGTATCAAAACCCCATTATTATTATTATTATTATTATTATTATTATTATTATTATTATTATTATTATTATTATTATTATTATTATTATTATTATTAGTAGTAGTAGTAGTAGTAGTAGTAGTAGTAGTAATACAATTTCCAGAGCTAATAGGTATCATCTTTTAGAACATGCTGCTCCAAAACTAGAATTTTCACTCGTATACTCTGCGAAGATTTAGCTTTTCTGGATGATGCTTTATTGGCTACTATGCCAGATTATTTTATGTATCCCATAATACTGTATTAAGATTTTATGTCCTTCAATACTTAAGTCTGCTTAATTAGAAAGATGTATTTTGATAAAATAAATATCTTTACTGCATAATTATTTTGCATTCTTATTTATTCGGTTTAAAGCTAGTAAAGGTAATATCTGCAAGACGGGGACTTCATTTCGAATGTAAATGACGCTCCCGTTTGATTTCAAAATTAGATTCGACTATATCCAATGTCTGCCTTATATTCAGTGTAGATTTACTTGTCATCCTTGATGTCTGGTTCAGCAATGAATATTACGTTGTTTCCACATGATTGGGCTAATAGATAGCCAGGGTTTTTCGTATGTCCGAAGATTTCCATCAAGATGTATCAGAAATTCAGTTAAATTGTCAATGTTTTCTTGTAAGCTGTTATTGTGCGCCTGTGATTTTTCATTTGATATTTTTAAAGCTTCTTTAATTGTTTGTTCCAAGCGGTCGAATCAATTGTTAATGTCTCTGACATCTGCAAAAGTCACAGAGAATTTTCTGATTATGAAACATAAGTATACGTGAGAACATAAGGCAGAATCTGGTTGTTACTGCAATAATTATAATGATTGGCACTGAGGATTTTTCTTGGATTGTTACTCCAACCCATACTGAATGCACTGGTTAAAGATCCGGTTGAGTTTCACCTCTTGTTGATTTCGATTGAGAAATTCTTTCAAAGCAGAAATATCGAGTCTGTATTTAAGTCTTCCTAGTTTCGCCTGTGTTTGTGTGTCGTAGCGGTTGATTGTATAATACCGATATGCAAATGTACTTGGCTTCTTGGCGGCCTCCCTAGTCGGTCGTTTTAAGGCCTGGACATGATTAATTTTGTAGAGCCAACTAGACCAAATCAGAAGACGGACTACAAGGGATATCGTGCCAATCTTGAGGACAGATGACACCGACTGTCTAACACTTGCTTTAAAGTTACCGATACGGTCAGATACCTACCCATCAATCAGGACGGATAACATGAGCGGTAGATTTGATCGATTCAAAAGCTGCATTGAATTAGAAACATCATTCCTTCCACGCACTACAAGTAAAATGACGTATACATAAATCTACATAAGACTATTTCAAACGTATTTATCTATGCATAATAATTAGTAGTAAACACAGTATACACAGGCCTATATAAATATATGACAATGGTAAAATTTGTACAATTTAGGCGCCATCGTATATATATATATATATATATATATATATATATATATATATATATATATATATATATATATATATATATATATGTATATATATATATATATATATATGTATATATATATATCTATATATATATATCTATATATATATATTTATATATATATGTATATATATATATATATATATATATATATATATATATATATATATATATATATATATATATATATATATGTATATATATATATATATATAAATAATACAAATCATATGGCGAATAACAACCCTTTCAAGCGCACTAGATCCACCAAGGGATCACGTGTGTCATGGATTGATTAAAATAGATGCAGTAAACTGCGCTTTCGACTCTTAATGAGTCTATTGCAAAGGCGAATACAAAACATATATAAGACAAACAAATAAACACAAAAACGTTGCGTTTGTAAACCTCTACATGGCTATCTCCACATGGGTTATAACTATAAATACAACCAGCTTGTATAGACTTGTTGCGGATACTGAAAACGGTGTATAATTCCCTAAAAATCTACAAGCCAAAGTGATATTTATTTTTACTTTTTTATACATTTATGTAACGCAGATTATATCCCAGATATTTGATTCTATGCCGGTTATTTTTGTAGTAAAATTGAAGGATACTAAGAAGATTTGAAAAAAGTTAAATTCTACTAGTGCATAGTTTTCTTTTTCTAGTCTTCTTGGTTTAGACCGCTTGGTTTCAATGTTTTAAGGCGGCGTATCCAGTATGATTCCTTTTCCTTCCTGGTTTTTGAAACCATAAAAAGAAAAGTACAATGTTAGTTTCCGTTGCATGCAGTATTGTCATGGATAGAAGTTTGCAATGATTTGTTGAATTTATTCGTTTTAAATATATACTTAACATTTTCGTTTAGCTAATAGTATACGATTAATGTATTGTAAGAATGTCATGCACTATTTCTTTAGTGTGAATGAATTCAGAGTTAATGATTTGTATGTAATAAATATATGTAGAGTAGAAATTTCATGCTTTAGTTTGATTCAAGTTGCAAAATTAATTTATCTGCCTTAAAAGATTTTCATCATGTATTATGAGAATTACCTTTTTCTATGTCAGGAAATATATGCCAGTGATTTTAGTGAGGAAAGTTAATATGAAAAGGAATAAAGTCGATTATATACCTAAGTTGTTAAATCTTTGCTACCGAGAAACGATGGACCATTGGGAACAAGTCTCGACTGACATAGTTCAGCTAGCAATTGTCAGACAACAGACGGGCGTAATGTCTTTTCTAAGAGCTTTAATTATTTTTGAAGGACTGACAAACGGTAAGATCGTGAAAGTTGCGAAGTACATCTGCCATCGATTTAACGTGCTAATTGCTGGACGTCACGATATCATCATATTCATTAGAAGATTGATTATTGTGCAGAAGGGGTTCTTAATAAATAAGATGGTATTCAAACATATTTCATCCCATTCGTTGACGTTTTAAGAGTCGAAGAAGAGGAAATTAAGCGTTTGGTTTTCGCAAAAATAACACCATCGCAGTATTTTTTACGATATTCAAAATATTGTTCAACAAATAAAGCATATCAATATCATTTGTCATGATATATGATGTTGTTTAAACGTTCGAAAGACAATCCGTGAATGTAGATATTAGCTAAACAGTTCGGAACGACCTTGCGGAATATTCTCGTTCTGATGCAACTTATTTCCTGCATGCGTATTTACTGAACGAGTTCAAATCTACCACCCTGATATTTGGCGATTCTACATGGGCTTTTTCACAATTGGATTCCAGGAAGACCTATGATTGACATATCTAATATAAAGCCAAAGGAAAACATAATTCACATTCTTTCCCTGACATTACTCAGCACGACTTCCTTTTAACCCCATTTTCCTGCCAAACTCATTCGTGCACTGCTAATAGTCACTGAAAGCTACAGAAGCACACTCAAATTTGTCACAAATCCGTGACAAATAAATGTGTCTGTGATTTAGTTTGACATCATGTCAATTACTTGAAGGAATAATTTGCATTCCTCGTCAAACTCAATTTCATTTTGAAAAGCATAAATGAATATTTGCAAAACTAGCCGCTGCAAGAATCGATACTGAAATAAGACCCAAGGTATCTTGAAACACAGCAAAATTAATTTTCTATGACGATAGAATATTATTAGCTTCTAAAATGAGATATCTTTGCCATAGTCAAATTAAAATAAATTAAACAATACAAATACAAAAAATTCAAGACAAAAGTGAAATAATTTTGGGGTTTCAGTGTTGAAACCATTCCCTATCTTCCTGTTCCAAGAAGAAGAAACAAAAACTACCACTTGCCATCAGGATATAGAGATATCGTGGTAACAAACTCTCTCACTAACTGAAACCTCGACTTACAGGTAAAGCACTAACATCTATTGAGATTTCCTTCTCGCACTCCGTTTTGCTGACGTCATCAGAGCCTAATATAAAGCAAGAGCCTGATGAAGAAATTGTAAATCGTTTCTAAAGAGCTTTTCACGTTTTCCTTGTCTTCGTCTACTCATGCTCTGGCACCTCATAAGAAAATATGAATCCTGAATAACATTTATGATGTTTAAAGTTAATCTGGTTGCGAAGTCGCTAAAACCAGTCTAGACGAATTCCTGTACTGAGGAAGAATTTTTGAACAAGAGTTTCGTCCTACGAAAGTGTCTCCTTCCAAGAAATTTCAGTTACACCATCATCATTAAACATTGGTCTAATCAGGACAGAAATGGCCATTGCTCCTATGTTTTCAAATACTATAATGTTTTCTCGATGTTCACCAAGGCGAATTTCCCAATGTGAAAACAGATCATTACAAAAAGACCTGAATAAAGAATCAATACGGTCTGTGAATGTCGTTTAAATGTATTGGAATTAAGCTGTCTCATTTGACGAAGATACAGAAACATACATCAGGTTGATATTGTGAATTTCGTCGAAAAACGGTTGAAAAAGGAAATTCCTGTTAGACAAATTTCAAAATGCTCATTCAGATTGGATATCTACAGATTCTCACGGATTTGGTAGGTGGTGCTCAAAGTGGCTGTTACCTTGTTAGCAACGATAACTGTCCTACATTTAGGAGAACTGTTAAAGTAAACATTGAGGGGACGTTACCATCTAGAAGGAAATCAGACCTGTGCAGTTATTCCTTATGGATTATATTTCCTTACAAATAGTCGAAATAAATTTATCGTTGCTACTACGTATGCCTCACACATCATACAATCATAATCTAGTTGTAAATGTGGCAGAAATAGAACACTTGCAACTAGAATTACAATCACTGATATAACAATAGGCTCTTGCCTTGAACGGAAACAAAAGCTTAAAGGAAGGTCCAAAAAGTATTGCAACGTCTTCACCTGCTTTACATGGAAGCTTTTGGCTTGAAAATATTATTTGAGATTTCAGGAGCGCGATGAAAATGGAAGAATAAAAGCAGCAACTAGATAACACAAAAACACATTAGAGAAAGAGAAGGGCGAATAATTCGAAGAATTTCTAAACTCAGCCGTTAAACTATCTGCTAAACCAGAAGGCCGTCTCTGATCTTGTTGAAAATTTTATACCTATATCAATGACTCTGGGTGAAAACTAAAATGTTAAAGACAATACCTCGTAACAGAACAGAAAAGGAAAACGTGACAAAGAAGTAAAAATAGGACCTAGGAGATCAAGCTAGATGCAACGAGCATTTATTTTTCACATACATTTGGACATGCAATGCTTTTGGCAAACACGGTGATGCCTTGTAATGGCCTATCGGTGTTTTCTATTCAACTCTGATTTCTGACTTGCTGTCATATTTCACGCATTACAGTAACCCGATTGCTATCAAACTTTCCGTATTGAAATTACAGTCATTTTTGAAACTGATAAGAGCAAAGATAATCCAAAATACATACTGTAAAATGACTTATTTGCTTCCTTACATTTGGTTTCCTTTCATTTAATCCTCACCATATGTAATTCTCTAACTAGAAAACCGGCAAGGTTTTATCTTTGGGGTATCACTATTCCTTCGATCTTAATGCCTAGCTAGTGGTAACGAAAAGTACTTTCCATTAGCTAGTTATCCGATATAAACCTTCTAGTATTATATATATATATATATATATATATATATATATATATATATATATATATATATATATATACACATACACAGACAGATAGATAGATAGATAGATAGATAGATATTGAATGTGCTTGTCAGTATTAGAACTTTTCCTACCGTAAATGTTGTATGCTTTTCTATTAGTGTGTGAGAAGGTACCTCCCTCAAGACTAGAGTGTGATTCCATAAATCATTGTCATAAATAACCCAGGCTGATGAGCAGAATCCTTTAGAAATCCACTATTTTTTTGTAAAACAGTGCTGCACAACAATTACTGCAATTTTTATAGACAAATAATACAGTTGGTGTGACATTTCAACCCTGTTGTCAAAACAAAACGAAAGCTCTCAAGTTGAGACTTTCCTAACGATGGTTTTATTGTCAAGGACTGCCTCTAGGTTCAAGAGTTAGCCCATAAATAAATCATGTCTGTTGGTTGTGTTGGTGGTGGTAGGGTTCATTATTAAAAGACAGTTTCATATGGCTTTACTTTGGCATATTTTATATACTAAACGCTAATATGTGCAACCACAGCTGCTAGATTAACTTGAACAAAAGCGTCTGATTAGGAAGTCATGTTAATGAAGGGAATGAAAGAAAGAATTATACTAAATGTTAAATAGTAATGTAATATTTCAAGACTGACTATATTGATGGTTTAATAAATAGAATGATAAATTGCCCCAGCCCCAAACACACAAAACATACATATGTTGATAGCTGAAATGGCTTTGAAAAGGCACAATCATTACAATAACTTAAAATAATAGCAATATTAGCATCATCATCTTATGGTTAACAACCAGGACCGGATTTAGGCATAATCTGAACAAACTACATTTTTGATTCTCACAGTCTGAAGGGGACTGTCAAAATTTCAGAATATTTTACAGCATTGTTCTCTGTCAACATTTACGAAATAGGGCCTCTATAGCTTCCTATAAATTACTGACTCACCGTATCTCACTTCGGCCCCGTTAAAAAGCAACAACTAAAATAACCGTTACAGCTTTGAATCGTTGGTATAAAATCCATATCAAATAGACTAACGTGATTTCATTGATGAGATTCTACATCTTTAAATCATATAATAGAATAGGTTCATAGATACAAACTGAAATTTACAAGTGTTTAGAATTTTAGAAACTACATAACGGAAGTCCGTAAGCCACAAACCTTAAAATTATAGCTATTTAACACTTAATTGAACCGTCAGGTTTCTGTTAAAATAATTTGATGTGATTATGATTTTTAACATAGATTTAACTTTTTCCAAACAGGTAGTTTGAAGTGATGTATACCACTGGGGCATCATGCCGCAGACATGTATCATTGTGTTCCATACAGTCACATTATCCTGACACCAGGACGACCAGTCCCAACTATAACATCTTAATAGTGAGCGCCAAGATGTTAGTAGCATTTTTGCAAGCCTTTGGTATGGCTAAATCGGGGATCGAACCCACGACCTCCCGCACGCGAAGCCATGCCATCGGAGCGGTTTGAAAAATAATCAAGAACTGACGCTCTGACCATTAAAAGGTCAATTAGCTATTTTCTTCGGTCGTTGAAATATGTTCAACTCTATGTTATTGGTTTTGGATGATAAACTGCCTCATTCGATGCTAGCAGTTACCTTCTAAACTTAATCGGTGACAATTTCCGTGCCAAAAAGAAACCAACACACTTAATACCCAACCCCCAAAACATATCAGAAGTAACGTGAGTAAGCAAGTTATCATGCTAATGGAGTTACAGAAGTTGTATTAGCAATTTTACCTTATACTGTTGTCAGAGTTCATCCATATTGCAATCCATTTCCTTGTGATTTTCATTCGGATTGTAGTACTTGATATATCCTTTATTCTCAGGATCTCCTGGGATGAGGGCAACCGGAGAGTGGCTAAAGTATTTACTACAGTATCAGAGTTGTTCTATTACGTGTCGCTATGGTAACAAAGTCAACCTAAATATTTGCTGAGCTTGACAATGCACTTTCTTCAGATTCCTCATCAGGATGCTAAGAAAATGAATAAAGCCGTGTATGACTTAAAATTGCTCATTAGTTGGTCACAAGGTCAAATAAAACACCATTTAATTTACACATGTTGTCCCACGTGGTTTAGAATACCTGATTTAAATCTATGCATTCTAGATGGAATCACAGAGTACGCTCTATTGAAGAAGAGTCGAATAAATTACTCTTCTTGAACGTGGTTTGCATGAAAGCTCTATACATCTAACTCGAAGTTAATGTAATCTGACTTTCTTGCTCTGTAAGATTTGGTCTATCGTATCCACTGAAATGGCTGCACACAAGCCTTGGCCTCAAGAGTAAAATAGTATATATCGTCAGTAATAAGTTAGAGAGGATGATTGTTGGACGAAATAGGCTCAAAGAACTTAATTTGTAAACCCAACTCCCAACTGCATGTAAACCTGTCACTCAAGTAAAACAAAATCCATTTCCACTGTGACGATTGATCGCCGAAACCTCTGTCAGCTCAGAATACATTTGATGCGAGTTTCTGAAAGACATAAAACACGTTCATGAGGTATATATATATATATATATATATATATATATATATATATATATATATATATATATATATATATATATATATATATATATATATATCTTTGATGCTGACATCACTTTCCAGTTTTATAGGCCTTTAATTCATTTTTATAACGTCTTCGGAACTAAATGCATGAGAGGGGTTTATAATCATTTCAAACTGACTGAGTCTTATTCCAGGATAAGAAAATAATATATTTTCATTGAGACACGTACCAAATAATTGTCGCTTGACTGGAAACGTCCAAGGAATACATTTGTTTATCTCAGCATTGAGGCAGCCTAATTGATTACTTTTCGATATTGTTTTAAATGTTGATACGTCTCAACCATAAATAGGAGAATATTGGTTTCTTATAATAGGCTTGCCACCAAACATTTCAATGGAAAATACTTGGTCAAGTGTTAATATCATCAAAATATATAACATCGTTTATATGTAAAAGTTTGTCTCATATACACAAAATAAGAAAGAATGTCAGAAGAAAAGTTACTATATAGTCAATAAAACATAACATCAGATTTTTAATACAATTTCAACGCAAAATTCACTTGAAATTATCATAGATGCATGATAAATAACATTTTCAATATTCAAAAATAAGGTTTTCAATAAAACCTTCGAGGATATTTACCATTTACAAACTTTAGGAAATTTACAATGTTAATTATTAATACGTTGTTAGGCTAATCACTAATGATAAATCAGAAATGACAGTTATAACTTAATTGTCATCACTCTTTCTATAATTACTGTTACGTTACCATCTCTCTCTCTAATATATATATATATATATATATATATATATATATATATATATATATATATATATATATATACACTAGAATCTTGAAATTAGTGGGCAAAATTTAATAATTTAAAACAAACAATACTATCATACAGGTTAGAGAAATTAAATTCGTACTTTACGGAGTTTCGAACCAAGGTCCACGAGCATATGGCACTCATGGCCTTGCCTGCATGCACCAGCTCATATATCGTCACGACTAAGCACACATCACCAAAAAAAAAATGATGTTACTGAGTAGGTGTTATATGAGCTCGTGCGTAGCAGGTATATTCGCATGACGACCTAGTAAATAATTTTCATATATATACACAGTCTGGAACGATTTCAGTCGCCATTATGTGTACTATTTACTGTATGTACATATTTCTCGGTCAATAAGTCATATACCATCTGACGAAGAGTAATATAGTTGGTGTGAAAAGTCCATTTGTATTTATAATCTAAGGAAGAAACATTAGTTAACAATGCATCGTATCTTAATGTACTTTCGAAACAACTTAAAAATATTAAAAGATTTTTTCATTGCCATTAGGGTATGCCAAATACAAATGATTTTAATGATCGAGACGGACATTTTCTTTAGACTAAGAATTAGATTTTACTTTTGAACTGTGTATTGAGTGCATGGGAAAATATAATATCATGTACGCTTTGCTTCTATTTTTTAAATTGCACAGCGGAATGTCTATCAGTTGATTGTGCTAGAGGCCATTAGATTGGTTTCGGATCATCGTATGTAGGACATAGTATTTGCAGTCACCAGAAAGGAACGCTATTGCTTAGTTTTGTAATACACTGTCAAAATGTTATGTTAAGAAAAATCGCTTTCCAAGTTTATATTTTCCCACAAAACTCAAATCTAGCATAGAGTATTGATTGGTGAGAGTAGCATGCACGATTCAAAACAAATGACAAATGACAAATATGATTTCAAAGGATCTGCGTTGGTATTTTAGATGAGCACGGCACGGTGCAATGGGGCCACGGGAGATGTTATCTTCCACCAGCCGCCTCTTAGGACATGGAGCAGGCGCATGGGCAATATTCGGCCTTTCCGATCTCGGTATTACTAGAAACAGACGGCACAGTCTAGACAAACAGGAGCCAAAACATTACCAAATATAGCTATGTTGCAGTGACAAAGAGAGAACGTGTCTCAAAGGACTGCAATTCGGAATTAACGTTGTAATCTTTAGATGTTCAGAAACCTGTAGTTGAACGTATACGTGTCTTAGCAAGGCACATTTGTTTTAATTTTTATAGGCGGACGTTTACGATATTTCATTATCCATCTTAACACAACAGAATATTTTTCCACCTACAGTTTTAATATTGATGAAATGAATGAAACGTATCGAAGATAAAAATATTATCAGTTTTCAAAAACAAAAAATGAATCTCGTCAGCTTAATGGATTCACAGAAACCCACCTTGATAGACATGATGTCTAGAGCTGCCATGTTAGAGCTGGCAGTCCAGTCACCAATCACTATTAGGATCGTATTGTTGAAAAGAGATTCTGCAGATCAACGTCGTTCAATTTTCAGCGGCATGTTAACTGTAATCATGCAAAAGAATTTCGCGACTGCGGAATAACAAATCAACTTGGTTGAGAGGAGAAAGTGAAACTGGGAATACTGGTTTCCCGCCACCTGCATAACGGAAATAGAAATGTTTTCATGTAATTTGTTATGATGTACAGCACCTGGTACATGTACAATTTAGCAAATAATGACTTTGGACATGAATAACGCCTTTGAAACATTGGATACACCATTTTAGCTCATTTAAATAAACGAACTTAAACGTTTATGATTTTCTTGCATTTATATTTCCACACTCATGCAAGGCGGTCTGATGAAAATTCTTGGCACATTGGAGTCAAACTTGAGTTTCTATTTCTTGGCATAATTGAACATAACTGATCAAATTGAGCTGGAGCTTGTTTACTTAAAGTACATGGCTTGAACAAACTGTTCAGACAGGCAAAACTTTGATGACGTTCTATATATGCAGTGTACAGGAAAAAAATCCATGACGGACAGGTACAAATTCAATGACGTTCTATATATGTAGTATACGGATAAAAATTAAATGACCGACAGGTAAAAGAACAATGACGATCCATATATGTAGTGTACACTTCCGCTGTCTTTTTTAAATAAATACATATGACTGAGTAATTAGATGAGAATTAATAACTGGATCGATAAGCGTATGTGATTGATAAACACTAGTGTATATTTCACTGATTTTTTCACGTTATTTTAAAGGAACGTGTGATTGTTTTACGATTATGGGAGTTGCTGAATGTAGGCAATTGTTTCCGTAACCTTTAATTTATAAACGCTTTAAAATTATCTGGATTGTGAGATAATATAATTTTTCCACATTTAAAATTTAAAAGTACAATATATCTACTTGGAGAGCCCTTCAATAATTTATAAATTTGTTTCTGTATAGAAACCTATTTAGTTTATATAGCGTCGTGTCCAAAGTCCTGATAATTTTCATGCGTGCCAGGTGATTCAGATTCCATTGATTTGTTCTAGCTTACAAAGTAATCATTATGTTAGCTGCAATTATCACATCTATAGGCACACATAATCAAGCGTCGGATTTATTAGGACCAAATGTTACGAAACTAGGCAACATAAAAATCAAAACCAAAACGTTTATTATCAATCAAAAACTAATTTTTTTTTTCTAGCATAACAAGTAAAATATAAGAGTAACTTATGGGATTATGAAATAAATCTTTTAATTCCCAAAACGTTCTCTCACAAGTCCAAAAAAGAAAGGATACAGTGTTCCGAATGAGTTCTATATAAATAAGAATTTGCATCTCTCTCTCTCTCTCTCTCTCTCTCTCTCTCTCTCTCTCTCTCTCTCTCTCTCTCTCTCTCTCTCTCTCTCTCTCTCTCTCTCTCTCTCTCTCTCTCTCTCTCTCTCCATACCTGTATCTCTTTCCCTCAAAATATATCTGCCTTTTTCTCTCTCTAAAGTTGCTTCGATAGGTTTTCTCTCTGTTTTTGAGTTTACTTTTGGTCATTACGTTGTGAAGCTGAAGCTTTCTTATCAGTTTATATCTGTTTGATTTTTTAATTTGTAATTTTTAATTTCCTATCAAAACCAAATACAAACTTAATAAACAAACCTAAAGAACAATCATCGAAGAAATACTCGGCCACACTATTTGTTTTCTTCTGCCATTGTTATAGATACTTTTACGTCCGAAATAGCATGATGTATGACATGCCCATGCGAAACTCGTCCTTGTAAAAGCATTTTCAAAGTAGGATTTGAAAGAACGTTCACCATATTAGATGGCAATTTGAATGATGTTAGTTTAATTTGAAGTTTTTAAACATGTAAAATTGAAATCAATTCAAATTCAATAACAACTTTAAGTAAAGTGAAATATTTTAAACTAATCCATCTCCCGTATGAGCCTATCTGTTACTAATATATGGTCTTATATTAGATACCTGATCAAGCAAAACTATAAAATGTAGCAAATAAAATTCAGCAAAATTATTCCCTAGCTTACAAAGTAGAAATGCAACACGAATTTTCAGTATCGTGAATCAAATCCCACGAAAAATTTATAGTGCATTCTGAATGTATTTCAATCTTGAATGTACAGATTTGCCATAAGTCTTAAATATGGCGGTGTACCCAATCCAAGTAAACATATATTTGCATCTATTTTAAATAATCCCTGACACACGTGATCCCTTGGTGGATCCAGTACGATTGAAAGGGTTGTTATTCGCTATATGATTTGTATTCTTTATATATATATATATATATATATATATATATATATATATATATATATATATATATATATATATATATATATATATATATATATATATATATATATATATCACATGGTCTGAATGTCTGTCTTGAATTTTCACATTTATCAAGACAAGGTTATATCATTTACATGTAAACAGATAGGAATGAAAACATACGTTCACCAAGCATAATCATTATCATCGTCGTCGTCGTCATCAACATCATCACCCTCACCACCACCACCATCATCATCGTCATTGTCGTCGTCATCATCATCACCACCATCATCACCCAACCCTTAACCTTAGAGGTCAATGGGGCACCACAGTTCACTTGATAACCAGTTCTGTCCAGCTTTCTATGTTCTCTACTCTTCTTTGGGAATATTCAAATCCCATGGTTGTCCACTTCTCAGTTTTGTTGTCCCACCTCTTTGTATATCGGCCTCTTCTTCTGCACCCTCGCATTGTGCATTGCGAGATTAGTTTTGCCAGTCCACATGATCTTGAGACATGACCGTACTACTTCAGTTTTCGCTGTACAGTGGCCAAGAAGTCTTAATAGGATCCAATGGCTTGTAGGCTCCTTGATTCATATTCACGCATGCACCATCATCATGAGTGTTCTATTCACACCCACACAAAGAACCTAAAATTTCCGACTTTTACGGGTTTTCTTGCTTGACATTTATAGGTTCCATCAGTCAAATTTTTTGAGCCTAACATAGGTACTTTACACAATACATCAGTAGATACAACCCAAACATGTAATGCAAAGATTTATTACTATCTAAATTTACTATGCAATTGTACTTAATAATATCCAAAATAATAACGTGCCCTAAGAAAGAAGACTGCGTTCATTGTAGGAAAAATATACAAGCACGTTAGATACCTATATTTTTTATATCGAGCATTGAATATTTGAATATTCTAGAAACGCATCTCCAGGAGTTTATGTTTTGGAAGGTACAATCACCGTCAAATTTGTTGCCATGAATTATGGATGGTTCACTAGCCTTTTTTTGGGACGCTTTGTAATTTAAATTACCTACTCATGGTGTTCTATGATGTAGAAATGATATCCAAACCAGAAAGAATTTTTTAATTAGTAACTGTTATGTTTCTAATGCTTTGAATTGCACCTCTCCCCCACCCCCGAAGTTAATTCTTCTTCACTTCCGATTTTAGGGTGGGAGAAGTAAAAGATAAAATATAGATTGCAGATGTTCGCATTCATGTTTTCTTCTCTTCAATCTCTGTTGTGCAGGTTCTAGAAAAACAAAGTATATGATCATAAAATAGCTACTGTGTTCTTAGCAAAATTCTGGTATCATTACGCTAATTGAGTCATTGCTTCTGCAGAAGCCGCAAAGAAAATAATTAATATTTTTTCCTTGAGTTTTCTCTTGATATTTGCAAACCCAAAATAATGCTATTTTCAATTTACACTGAAAAGACACATCATTAAAACCGAAATGAAAGATAAAATGTTTGAGTTCAGCCTGTTTCCTTTGACATAGGAAGGCAAAGAAACAGGTGCGATTCGGCGGTTTTGTTCAACAACTATATCCAGAAAAAGAAACATGGCATGGCATATATTTTTAACTACATGCCGTCTCCCAATTAGTGATTTAAGTAAGAATAATAGCGTTTCTGCTTCCAAACTTATAATAAATGCATCAGATTTGTTTCATTTATAATTTAGAAAACCATATATATATATATATATATATATATATATATATATATATATATATATATATATATATATATATATATGTGTGTGTGTGTGTGTACGTGCGTGATTTCGTCCGTTTGTCAGTCTGCCTGCCTACCTACCCCCACATACATACATACATACATACATACATACATACATACATACATACATACATACATACATACATACATACATACATACATACATACATACATACATACATACATACATACATACATACATACATACATACATACATACATACATACATACATACATATGAACAGAAAGACAGATATGCACATCATAAAAAATTATCTTTCAAAGGATTCAATTTGCATCTGTTTTACACAATATCTGACATGACTTTGCAAAATGTGGAAACCAACCAAAATGCATCATCCGTAAATGGTGTAATTTCATTAAGCAGTTAGTAAAAAGGCATATGGTTTAATCCAAAATGTAAACCATCTCAATAACCTTAAAGCTGACAGCATTCGTATTGAATATGTCTATCAGGTCATTTAATAAGTTTTGTAATTGAATCAGTATTCAAAGATGTGGAAGTAATAACTGGAACGCTACGTGCCGCAGTGATTGTATAGATTAAATAATCAATGCTTGAAATGTCATCAATGCATAATACGTTCTTTGTCTTAGAAATATTCTGTCACCTAACAGACGCAATATTGTGACGTATTTTCAATTCGAATCTTTTCGCCTACACATTGAATAATTCTTATTCATCATAAACTTTACTGACAAGACTGTACCCAAATGTTGGCCACTCGATTCTCTCAAAAAGGTCAGTAGATTTCAATCATAGGGTCCCTCAACGTGCTAATGTACATGAGTATATTGGCGCAACTTGAGTAAATTATGCTATCTAAACGAAAAGAGACACGATGATTTATTAGTCAAATGCAGTAAAAGTGTTGTTAGAATTTGTGAAACTGTCAATGTTGCAGAAAAACCATGACTCAATCGTGTGAACGTAGCTTATGCTAATTAATATGTGGACGTAAATGAAAAGGAACAACTGTCGAATGTGAAAACTATGGGCCCAGCATTATAGTTTGCTAGACCCAAGTCGCTATGCTGGCCGTGGGATATCGGCGGTGGAGTTATTATTGTCCGCCTAAATGGTTTGTCAGTTTTAGCGCATATCACCCATGTGAGGTGCATCGGCATTATTATCCTTGTCCTAAGGCCGTCCTGAACAATTAGGTCTAACTGGACAGATTATCTGGTGAATTTTCATCTGATAATGACCTATTGCGAAAAAATGAGAATAATTTAAGACTGAAAATACAAATAAAAAAGCTAATGATTTTTGTATAAAGCATGCATGTGAGATTATGACTGCAGCAATCAGGTTAATTCCTTATACAACTTGTGGCTTTTATACTGAACCAACACTGCCACCAACCTCCTTTTCCATTCATTTTTGAAAAGAAAAGAGCAATTTTGAAACTTTTACTGAGGCAAGGAGGCTAAAAGAATGAATGTGTGCCTTTTGCATGGAAAAAGGTCCCTAGTACTATAACTAACTGTCATCCTTTTCTCCACCCTTCATCTGTCTCGAATTTTAAATATGGTATCGGAACACTCCCTACGCTACACTATCCAGAGTCTCGCTATATCGGGTTCTTTATCATAGAACTTGTATTATGAGTGATACTCAGCTGAATCTATCTTATGACTGACACTCCAGAGTGTGACAGATTTCTATCTCAGCGGGACAACGTCTTATTCCTGGCTTCTTAAGTGTTGCCGATTTGGCCTCAGCGCCGACTGGGTGACCAACTTGTCGCATGTTCGCCGACTGGTCGCAGACGTGTAGCGGTCTTTGTCGCTGACTTCATCGCAGCCGCCGACAGTGACACCAGTCTTATCGCAGGGTCGCAAACTGGTCACATACTAGTCACAAGGTCACCGTCTGGTCGCAGTCGCCGACTTGTCACAGAGTCACTGACTGGGTCACCGACATGGTTGCAGGGGACTGTCGCAGAATCGGTCACTGACTGGTAGCAGTCGCCGACGTGTTGCAGAGTCGCGTCGTTAACTGCACGAGAGAGAGAGAGAGAAAGAGAGAGAGAGAGAGAGAGAGAGAGAGAGAGAGAGAGAGAGAGAGAGAGAGAGAGAGAGAGAGAGAGAGAGAGAGAGAGAGAGAGAAAAGAAGAGAGGGAGTGCAAAATGATGAAAGAAAAGTTATCCTCAGTCGAAACTCCTATTTTCGCAATCTGTCTGTGATCGCTTGGACAACCCTTGTATCGCCAGTCTGCATGTCGATGAAAGACCTTGTCGGTAACATTTTAATATCCCGGGTTGTTATATATATATATATATATATATATATATATATATATATATATATATATATATATATATATATATATATATATATATATATATATATATATACACACCAAAGCGGAATCACGTGACCCAAAACTAAAACGTTAGATGGAACGAGCCGAAGTATTAAATAACGAAACGTAAAATTGAAGTCTGTGGGATTTCCTCGTTACATAACCCTAGCCTCCACTATACGTGCTTCCAGTCACATACAAATGGTTAAGTATGAAATTTAAACAAACAAATATGATCACTTGAATCACAGTTAAATTACATAAAAATACAGTATCCAACAATCACTGAATAATTAGTGTTCAGTATAAGCGTCCATCATCATTTATCTAGGCTGTCCGAATTATGCATTGAGATGTTCTGAACGCATTTACTTCACTGTTTCAGATGAGCAAATTTCACATAGAATTATTCCGATTTTTCGATAGTTTCTTTTGTCTCCTAAATCGCTCATCACCAGCTGTTCTTGAGTCTCTATTGTCGCCGTTGTTCACTCGGATAACGTCTGCAATGGTGTCGATGGGGTAAAGCTTAACAGTACTGTTATCACCTAGGTAGTCGTCCCCTTAATCCTTATCATTATGACGTTTCAGAGTCCCACTCACTCTTTCCTTTAGCGATTTCATTACGTCCTTGATACCTCTTCAGCGAACCATGTGCATTATGAAGGACTTTCCTTGCTAACCCCGTTCAACTCTGTAATTGTCGTCCCTCAACCTGTCAACGACTTCGTGTGGCCCATACCACCATATTTTGTAATTTCGGCAAAGTTCCTCTTTTTCTTTTCGGCAAAAACAACAGACAAGATCGCCTGTCTGAAATCTCTCCCATCTGGTCATGCTATCATAATAGCGCTTCCGTCTCCGGCATGTTGCTCTGCAAGTTGTCTCTTGCGAAATAATGTGAAATTTTTAATTTTCTTTCCATTGACTGAATCCATTCATGCGAACTACTGTAACGTTGATTATGTGGTTTTCCAAGCACAGCATATAACGGTAAGTCTTCCTTCCTTCCCATCATCATGAAAATCGGAACATAACCTGAGTTTGCATGCACTGCAGAGCGGTATGCCATCGCTAGGAGTGGTATGTTCTCACAGTGGTCTCTTTGTCGTTCTTCCACGAAAGCAGATAGCATGCCCCATAGAGTTCGGTTCATCCTCTCCACCATGCCATCGCCTTGCACATGGTACGGACGGGTCCTAATTTTCTCGATTCCAAGGAGTCTGCACGTTTCACGAAAGCGCTCACTCTCGAGCTGTCGTCCTAAATCCGTGTGAATCTGTCGTGGCACACCTAAAACTGTGACGAATGTTTCTACTATCAGTTTTACAACAACTGTAGCTTCTTGGGATGTCATTGGGGACATAGTATTCCACTTTGTAAAGGTGTCAGCAATATAATATAAATATTTCCATTTTCAGTCTTTGGAAATGACCTTAAGATGTCAACAGCTATGCGTACCATTGACACCCGCCTTATTTGTTATTGTGACTTTCGTGTCGCACAGGCCCCACATCTCTGGCACCACAGTCGCACATCTTTCTGAAGTCCAACCCAATAATATTCTTTTCTGATTTTCCATAGATTTCTCCTGATGCCAAGGTGTCCTCCACTTCGCAAATCGTTCGCTATGCATAGAATATCATTTCTCTTTTCTCGTGGAACAATAGCTTGTCTGTGAATTTCTCAAAACCGTTGTTCGACTCTCATTTGCGAAAATGGCGTTCTTGATCTCTAGCTGGTTCCACTGACGTAAGAGGCTTTTCACCAGCATATCGTATCTGGTGACTACTTCCGACGGTGATCTTGTCATGTTTTCCGCCCAGCTCATCACAATTGTGACATCCCGGTCGGATTTCTGAGCCGCGGCGAATTCATCGCTACCAGAAGATGTACGAATTACAGCCATTGTCCTATTAGTCGCACCACTCCATTCCTCGTTTGTCGCTGTATCATACCTGCTTACTTTCGTTTCTTTCTTTTCGGTCTGTGTTTCTGCTTGAAAACCGCATTGTCTACATGGGCTTCTGGATAGGGTGTGAGCGTTACGATGCAGTATTCCTGGATGATGTTAAATCTCAAACAGATAATGCGATAGGATATTACTTCATCTTGAGAATTGTACTTCCGGATTCTTGAAATGCAACAACTTCAGGGAGCTCTGGTCTGTCCTAATTATGAAACTTCTTCCATACAGGTAATGCTTGCATTATTTTAAAAAGAATACGACAGCCAATAGCTCTTTCCTCGTCACGCAATATCTTCTCTCAGCTTTCGTTAGCGATTGTCATTTTTTGCTACAACCTTCTCGCATCCTTGTGAATCTGCGACAGGACAGCTTTAAGTCCCCTATCACTAGCGACTGTTTCATGAATAAAAGGTTTCAAGGGTCTGTGAACGCTAATATAGGGCTCGTGGTTAATCACCTCTTCAACTCATTGAATGACGAATGCAACTATCCGTCCAGACAAAAGATTTCCCTTTTCCTGTCAGTCTGTGTCTACCAGTTGCAATATCAGCAAATCCCTTAATGAATCGTCGGTAGTATGAGCACAGTCCTGCGAAATTCTTTCTGCGACGTTCTGTTTCTCCAGTCAACGACGGCGAACACTTTTTCTGGATCTGCACGTATCTCCTCCTTCTACACAATATGTCCCATGTACTTAGCTTCTTTTGAGAGCAAACGAAATTTCTTGGGCTTGCGTTTCAGACCAGCTTCCAGTAATCTGTCAAAAACATGTCGCAGACGATCCAATTTCTTCTCAAATGTGCATCTAAAGATGACTATGTCGTCCAGTTACACCAAAACATATATGCCACAGCAGTACCGCTAAAACTATCTACATCAATCTCTCTAAGGTACCGTGTTTATTCAAGATCCAAACGGCATGATATTGAACTCGTGTAAACCTCGCCTAGTCACAAATGCTGTCTTCGACCGATCTTTTAGCTCTATTTCTCCCTGCCAATATCCGCTCATGAGATCTAAAGTCGAGAGCCAAGTTACTCCTAATAGCGAATAAAGCGACTCGTTGATCTGCGGTAGAAGGCATGCGTCATTAACAGTCACTTCGTTTGATGCACGGTAGTCGACACAGAACCTCGTTGTGCCATCCTTTTTCATTACTAAAACTACTGTTGATGACCATGGATAGGAAGATAGCGAAATTATCCCTTTCTTCAACATGTCGTTCATATGCTTCTAAATTTCTTCTCCTGCGTGAATAGGAACTCTGCTCGGGGAGAGTTTTATTTGTCTTGAACTCTCTATTTAAATTCTGTGTCGCGCCTTTGTCGTCCTTCCAAGATCATCATCAGATGCGGAAAAGAATGACTGGTAGTCGCAGAGAAATCTATCTTGCCTGCTTTTCAGAGATTGGTTCGTTTGATGCCTTGACTGGTTCTTCCAAATGTGTCGGGACTCGAGGCTGACATAGATAGACCTCGTGCAGTATTGGTTGCAGGTTCGTGGATGGATAGCCACCATCTGATTCTTCTATGTGCCAACAATTTCTAAAACCTTCTTTTTACTAAGAACGATAGGTAACTTAATTATACGAAAGAGTCACATATCAGGAGTTATTGCTATAGCGACTGCATGTGCAGTTGCTAAATATGAGCTGTTAAAAAAATCTGTAACAACTTTGAAGAATTGTATGAGGAGGGGAGGACCACTTATGTGTGGCCAAAGGATGGATCACAATCTGATCACCATAATAACATAATTGCATCAATTAATCCATCCATCCATCCATCCATCCATCCATCCATCCATCCATCCATCCATCCATCCATCCATCCATCCATCCATCCATCCATCCATCAATCAATCAATCAATCAATCAATCAATCAATCAATCAATCAATCAATCAATCAATCAATCAATCAATCAATCAATCAATCAATCAATCAATCAATCAATCAATCAATCAATCAATCAATCAATCAATCAATCAATCAATACACTAACCTTATATCAATATATCCGACAACAAATCTTCTATGTGATCGATCCAGTCACTTACAAGTATCTTTATATTCCTCTCTTTAGCTAGTTTGTCAGCTAACTAGTTGTATATGTATGTATGAATGTATTTATCCACTTATCCATCGAATACTCGCCAATGGTCATGGACGTCCTTATTTTTACATATAAAAAGCAGTAAATAATAAACCGTTCTTTATTATGTTGTTTGTCGATAAAGCTTCTTGTATAAATGAGTTTTTAATGTATCCCGTCATATAATTTATCACTTTATTTCATTTTGTTGTTTATTTAAACAATATGAATTGAATTATAATGTATCAATCTATTTGTTGGTACCTGAATAATTGTTGCGTTTTAAATAAAGCATAAATGCCAAAATAAAAAGTAATTCCAGAATACAAACCCATAATGTTTTATTAAATTTTGTTTATAAATATAATGTATAAAATTTCCGCAGTGTACAAGCACACGTGAATACACAAATATTCGGGCCAACCAAATATCCGAAATGAAGATGGCTTGGGATTTTATGTTCAGCTATATTGTAACTAAGTGAAGTGCAAAGTTAGCGTTTGATGTTGACATAACTAAATTCCTAATATTATCATCTGTTTCTTTAAGATAGTATGTTTTGTCGATTGTTGAAGAAAATAGATAAACTGTCAAGTAACTTAGTGTTTGTCGGGTACTTTGTCACAACCGACTCTATGATCCATTTTAAAATGAAAATTATGAAAAATTATAGCTAGACAATGAGATAAAGGATAACTTAACTTTTCACATAAAAGAAATAAAAGATCTTGTATAATGCCAAGGGAAACGCCTTTATGACATGCAATTTAATATTAAATCTGTATCAGGCGACAAAACTGGAACAATGTTTTTTAGTCCCGAGGACTTTAAATGTTTAAGTTTGCCCAGAGCTAATTTTATGGTCAGTATAATTCAGGATCACGTTCACGAATATATCCTAAGATCATTCTCAAGATAGACGTTTTGACACTTGATAATTTCAGCTTACAAAGTATTTCATATGATATATTGTATGCGCTAAGCAGTTCTCATAAGACTACACATGTTGTGAACAATATTAATAAACGGTCACTTTTAATTTTTTAAGAAGGAATTGTGAGTGGAATAGATATAAATTACAATGTTGATATTTTGCTGAATGTTTTTTTTTTTGCAAACCAGAAAGGTATATGTTTCTCTTTCTAAAACCAAAAAATCACAATTCAAGAAATCCAAATTGTTTCTTGCCACTACAATAGTTTTATGAATCAGTGCTGCTACTACCGCAATGCTTTTATTTAAAATTGGCTTAAATTAAATCTTAATGCTGTAAACCCTAAAATATTGAAAATCAAACGTTTAAAGAAATTTGCTGATATTGCATTACTAAAATGGTTATTTTATGTCTGTGTCTTTTCCTTTCTCTGATATGTACAGTGTTTTACTAAAATAACGTTTGATTTTGCTCTGTGTTTAATAGGCATTACAGGAATATGCGTTGCCAAGGGCATTACTGATTGATTTATTGATATTGGTCTTTTCACTGCTGATATATATCCTATACCTTTGTGACCGACCGTATCACTTGTAGGGGACATTAATGTCAAAAACTTGATCTTAAAAGTAAAGCTAATTGCATCATATTCTAAGTTACCAAAACTGATAAAAGACATGGTCATTTTGGGGAAAATTTATAATCAGTTGCTTTTGATTGGTAAATTAAAATTAAGGCGTACACTTTAGAAACAATGGGGAATTTAAGGTTGCGACTTGGCTCGGCATTCTTTAGTCCAAGTTTTCTGCCTAGAAGTCGAACTTGAGTTTTCGTGGAGATTCTGAGAATATTGTTTTCGCTCATTAACAAAGTACATAAGACATATAAATGACTTGAAAGAAAAAAAAAACAGGCTATAGTACTAGGGCGCACGGTTGTATGAAAAGAAACATCATTAATGTACGCAATTATAATTTCCTTTAATGTTCTATTTCGCATGTTTGTTTTATGCAAATGTGTTTGATATGCTTATGATCCATGCATGTATCGTGTATTCAATTGCATAGAATTTTGCTGATATATTAGGGTTTTATTCAATTTAATTTTTAATTTACAGTTCATTGACAGAATTGACGGATATCATGTGATCCTAATTTTCAGATTGTAGCATTTCATAGGGTTATGTGAATTAATCCCAATTTTCAGATATGTAGTATTTCATAGCGATTTATGAAATATTCAAATAGGTTGAATTTGTTACGGTTATATGAATTAATTTTTTTTTATCTCAAGGATGATGCTGTTTACCTAAAATAATAATGATTGGATATTTATATATGATTCTGCTATGCCTCAATGATCTTGCAGGTTAGTGGTAACTGTTTAATATAATTTAATGAATTTTATACAATAGTTATGCTGATATATACGGCATCATCGTTGTGCACAGAACACAAGTGCCATCAATTGCAGATTGGAATAGTTATAATAAACTGTTTAATTAAAGTCAGACCTGTTATATTGCATGGTCATTTCTAAGATCATATAACGATTGAACTTACCTAAAATACAGTAAATGTATACAACCGTTAATCGTTATGGTCACAAGTTACACTTTATGCAGTGTGGATAACTATTTACGTTCTGAACACACACACACACACACACACACACACACACATATATATATATATATATATATATATATATATATATATATATATATATATATATATATATATGTGTGAACTTAACTTCAGACTTTGTTTATTTAGAACATTTTACAGGACTAATGTCTTGTATCTTTAGAACAAATAATTTGTACCTTTTCTGAAATTCGTAAGTCTTGTTTTACATATTTACATTTTTCATGTTTTCTAGGAAAATAAATTATTTTTGTTAAAGTTTACAAAGCTTGTTGTCTTCACTCTTTCTTTGTGTTACTTTGAACGACTGATACGTAACTATATATATATATATATATATATATATATATATATATATATATATATATATATATATATATATATATATATATATATATATATATATATATATATATATATATATATATACATATATATACATACATACATATATATATATATATATATATATATATATATATATATATATATATATATATATATATATATATATATATATATATATATATATATATATATATATATATATATATATATATATATATATATATATATATGGATAGGTGGTGAAACATTTTTAGCTCTAGCAGTCATTTAAGTGAACATCTTGCTATATCCATCCAAAAAAACCGATAAGGATATTCCATGATAGAAGTCTGTAATTAGAGATTTCAGAATAAAAAGGGTTAGAGAAAGAACCAAGCATACACGCTATACGTTGAATATAGAAATCCTTTAGACGAACGACGCCAGGTGATAAAAGACAGGCGTGAACATTATAGTCTTTTCACCACTCGTTACTATGTTGGACGAATCCGTAAATTGGATACTATTATTACATTCCATTAATGTACATCGGTTGGATTGAAATTGCAATTTGAAGTGTATGTATTAATTAATTGAAAAATTATTTTATTTTGTTCTTTAAGGGGTCTCGTATTTGTTTATTTCTTCTGAATAGTCTAGCTTAGATCTCAGTCAATATTCTATCTATCTACTCACACTGGGCAATAATATCGAGGGAGGTCATCCCATTAATAACGATCGCCAAATCAATTAGCAAATCGCACAACACCACAGTATAAACATAGACAAAGACGTAGGAAACAGGGAAAGAAATCACATAATGGACGCGCGCCATCTGGCTAGACACGACAGTGATAAGTGAGGGTTTTTTTTTTACTCTCTGCTCAATGTAATTCACCATACCAGGTGTTACTAGAAATAACGTGCCAAAAGCTTAGTGCAGAGTAATTCCAATTCCTTTGAAGGTTACGATTTTTTTAAGACTATATTTGTAGTACTACGTTATTGTTATTTTCACTTTATGATCATTATGTTTTTGACAATATTATAGTGGGCAAGGAAGATGTCTTAAATAGCTTTCAAGACCTCATACATTATTATTTTATTCAATTTTTCACTTGTATATACAAAAGTCAGTTTTAAAATTGTCAACCTCTTGTATTCACGGAACAAATATATATTTATTCATTTTTATACATTATTGGAATTCCTGATAACAATGTTTGACCCGATCTGCAGAACTTCATGGTTATATCTATAATAAATAAATAAAGGTTCTTCTTAGCCTGATACAGTTAAGAACACAAGTGGGTCTTAAGTTAAGTAATGAAACAAGCATGTTTGCACCAGCGAGACAGTTTAAAAAAATAGTTAAATGAATCATCCCTCGAAGACGGGCTCGATGGGCATATAAAGTCTAACTTGTAATGAAACTGTCGTGATGGGAAAAATATTTTTAAGAGATAATTCGAAAATCAATTGAAATGCTTAACTCTCTTTGGATATAGTTTCTTGAATTTACGCGTGTAACTTAATAGAGAGTGAAAAAATTTCAATTTGGTATTATTGCTAAAGTTGCTAGTTAGCTGTTGAATAGAAATATGATCGAAAAACGAACCATTGGAGGCGGCTTTGAATTTAGTTTAATAGTTACTCTATGTTCAAATCGTATAATATCTTCTTTATGGAAATCTAATGGTTTAAGTCACGCAAATCTCTAAAAAAAATTTTGTGAGGTACTTCAAGGTGGAATATTTTCCAAACCACTAGTGATGTCCGTGTAGAAGACGCTTCTTGATACAAGTGGGTCCCAATTTTCAGATAAAAATGATAGAGAAACTGATATGCTTTATTTTCGTGTAACTAGTATTCGAGAATGTTAGCTGTTTCTTCTGCTACGATTTTCCTGTCTTCTGCTAGTCTCTTAGGGCATATCCAGCAGGAAATGCTTGTGTTTTGATTTCAGAGATTGGTGAAGTTGTTGTAGTTCTTTCGAGACGATATTTACTTGCTTAGAATCTAGCATCCTCTTTATTTGATTTGATTTCTGGGAGATGTGTTTTGTGGCAGTTATTATTCTTTTGGAGAGTTCATTCTTGTCAAGTTATCGATTAAATAACATTAGATGTTTGCATAGTTAGTTTTATAATGCGTCTTAAGTGGTCAATGTTATTAATACTACTAAATAAGTATTTTGATAAATGAAAGAATAGTTGATTTACTGAGAGATTTAAACATTTAACAACCTTAACGTAGTATTGTGGGGTGCTAAAATTGTGAAATCCAATATTAGAACCAAACATACATTAGGCTACCGTTACATATTATCCTACTTAATAGACCTACCTTTATTTCATCTTCGCCTCCTATTATTATGAATGCTTACTTACATATATATATGTCAAGTGTTTCCATTCTGTTTTATTTCATCATTTTCTTTGTATTGGAATCTGTGTACATTTACAAGGCAAATCAGGTTCTAGCTACATATTCCTTCTGTAATGTTTTTCTTTTAATTCTGCTTCTGCCAAACCCACCTTTATGCGATCATGCAACTTTTTCATAAATGCTACCAAAAATAACACCTTTCTGTCCGATAATATTGAGTGCCATAATTTAATATACAAAATAATATACAAAATAATATGCTATTTTCACCGAGAAGTATAAAAAAACAGCCATGCACGAATACAATCATATTTGTGCACCCGGAAGTTTTCTGTTAAACAATTCACTAAATTTGCTTTTTAGTCAAGAAAAAAATTATTATTACTGCTATAACAATAAAATATCCGGGATATAGATTGCGGTCACAAAATTTAGATACAAAGACAGATGGCAATATGGCACATCAAAATTTACGTCAAAAAAATATTTGTTTTTCAACGTGAGCATCCACATAAAAATGTCAAGCTTTTTCATATAAAATAGTAATGTAAAGTTTTGTAACCATAAATATTTTGCTGGGTTTTTATATCTTGTCTCTTTTTTGTATTTCCCTTTGATGAAACACTCAGTGTCGAAAGCGGTTGGGCTAGATTAAAATTAGTTTTGCACTGCTCCTTGTCACTTTAATATATGTATGTATATATGTATGTATGTATATATGCATGCATGCATATATATATATATATATATATATATATATATATATATATATATATATATATATATATATATATATATATATATATACATACATACATACATACATACATACATACATACATACATACATACATACATACATACATACATACATACATACATACATACATACATACATGATTTATTGGCGCTTCAGACCAAGGATCAAAATATTTAGACCTATATCTTGCCAATAAAACGTGAATCTGGTTTTCCCAGTGGAAGTTCACTTTCAATCGAGGAGGTTTCAATACAACCAACGACGCTAGCAGAATGTGTCATGAACATATCTTCCATAGACATTTAGCCCTGGCATTATTCTTAAAGATTCGGACAGGAAAGTGTACAATAGTTATTACATTCTGGTTAGAGTTTCAAAGTCGACGAATTGGTGATGATCTGCTGCACCGTGCTATTTGTACCAAAGACCAAGCATCGTTATGGTGTCGTTATACATGTATGTATTTTATGTCTTACTTTTCCTTTCATACACGAACAAACAGAAATGAACATTAAGTATACAAAATAGAAAGGGGCGAAGGAAACGAGAAATAGTCTATATTCGGTGTGTCGACGGAAGTAGTACTAATATCAGTAGTAATGGCAACAATAGAAGTAATGGTATTATATTCGCATCAGAATTTGTATTACAGTAACAGGAGTGACAGTAGTATTGGCAATATTAAAGGTTACAGCAGTTGCCGAAGGACATCTTTTATGTTACCTTGCAGTTGTCTGTTGTCTAAGGCGAACTACTGTTTGGCTGTTGAACACATTTTACGATTCTCAATAATTGATCCAACTTTATTGTATCTTAAATTTCTGCTGCATGGCTAGATAGTTTAGTGTTGTACTTTGAACTAACTGCATTAGTTTCATATTTTTTGCATACGTAATCTTAATTTTGCATTAATAATAGTTGCATTAAGTGTCAAAGTTAGAAAATTATTGGGTAAAATAATTATTTATTTTGTTCATTCCTGTATTTTCACCTGTGAAAAATTTTGTCGTTATATGTTCACGTGTGAAAAAGAATGATTTCCCGCAATGCATGAAACGCTTGATATTGTTAATCTACAAAAGTTTACCTTCAGTAAGATAAAAGATTTTTGTAGTGTCGATAAATAAAACATGCTACTTGTTATTTTATTGTCTGATATAGATTCCCGTCAAATACATTTTAGACAATACACGGTTTGAGTTACACTGAACTTTTTCCACTTCCTTTTAGATATAACGGATATAATCGCTATGAAGCATTGATACAACGGATTTGGCTTGCTTTCATAATTTGTATAAAATTACAAATTTCATAAATATTTATTTTACTCACTAAGTAAACGTCATGTCCCACCGTTATTATGTACTATATCTACCTAATACATCATCAGCTATAGAAAATGACCTTGAATGTTACCAATGATTTGATGTAGTTCTTCGATAGTATTTTGAATTTAACACGTGCGTTCTGAAAAAATGTTTGTTATATAAAAAAAATATCCTACGTAAATACCTGATATATTTAGTCTTGTGGTACCAAAAACGATATATTTAACTCGTGTTTCTGTCCAAAAAATAATCAAAATATACCTAAAATAATCATAATTTTGTACTAATATATTTAAATGTAAATAAAAGGCTCCTAATTCTTACATATCCCAAAAAAATCATGTCCAATAATCATTACCATGAAAATGAACATTCAAATCGTTCTAAAGTGGTGAGTTAATATGTCCCTTGTCACATGTGACCCATAATAATAAATAAAAATAATCAGCGTCTTTCTAAATTAATAATCATGCCCCGAAAGCAATATGAATATCCATACATTATATCTGTTTTTAAATTAATAATCATATAAAGCAATATACATATGACATAAGTATCATCGTTTTTCTAAATTAATAATCATGCCCCTAAAGCAATTTATATCCATAAAAAGTTACACTCACTTTATAAAAAAAAATATCTTATGTAACTTCAGACCATTATTAATCAATGTCTTTCTAAATAATTAATTATATATAAAAAAAATGTATAGTAATACATTTATCATATTTAAATTATGACTTTTTCATATCCATACTCGGCTGTCCAAAGATAAGTTAGTCATATTAAATACATTTATTTTCATTCTACATGGAATTGTAACATTTAACATATGGAAAAAAATGTGTACTTCCCAGTAATGAAGCTTCAATCTGATATTTCTGGCATTGATAATTATGTGACAAATTAGCAAATATAATTTGCTGCATTTGAAGTTATTTACATATTGATCGGTCATATTGTAAAACTTTTTGTTTACTTCATATAAATTTTATTCATCTTGATATTCAATATATACATATTTTACTTTTTAAACGGCATGAGACATTCAGTAAAACTACATGTTTTTGTTTTTTCAATAACAGTGTATTAGAACTATATTTATGTTTATATAAGTCAAATATCTTTGTTATTTAAAGATTTCTGCAAGAAATTTGTTACAATTATCATGTTTAAATTGTCATATTTCAAGAGTTTAGTAACAGAAGTAATATTTATAATAATAATAATAATAATAATAATAATAATAATAATGTTATAATATAGATATAGTTATAATAAATAAGAAATATTTAAGAAGAAAGAAGCAAAGAATGAATTTAAAATCAGAAAAAACATTTCCAGTTAGGAAATTTGAGTTTTCAGCAATCATGATTATGTATGTGATTTGATTTAATATGAAAAATTAATTTCAACAGTTATACTTATATATATTCTTTGATATAATTTTAAGCACCGTACGAACCGCGAAATATCGATTGTGTTAACCATCGTGGGTACCGGAATACATTAGCGATATGACTCATAACGTTTTACAAAATTTAATTTAAATCTTTATATTTTAGACAAATACAAACGAATATGCATTTTTTCATGAATTGAATATATGTTCAAAATTTAATCATGTGTATAATGTTTATTTTTTTGAATATATCAACCATTCGAATATATATGTAATTATAATGAGCTAATATTTGATATAAACATCATAGCTTGATAATATTTGCAATTAATATCCATTAGTATGAAATAAGAATAATATTAACATTGGGGATTTAATATCAATAATAACTAAATTGGTTTGAAAAGGTCAATCTATAAAATAATATGTATTAAATTCTTATATAAACATACATATTTATATGTGCACGTATGAATTACTATATAATAGCAGCAAAAAGTAATATGGTAATCTGGGCCCATACAGCAATCCATTTGGAATGTTAGCATGTTAAAACAAAATTTCGCTTGTAATTATGTCAACAGTTTAGTACTATATTAACAAGATTTTACAAACATCATACATTAATATTAAAATATCTTTTTTATAGTGTAAATACTAATAAAATAAATATTTTATTTATTTGACATAAGAGATTACAAAGGTTACGTTTTAGGTTAGAGTTAAGTCATAGGCCCCCAAACTTTTGAAAACCGCTGGAGATTTATACAGACAGATTTATTAGATATGTTCGGGTACAGGGCATAATGACAAAATTCTAAATTTCTCATATCTAAAATATTGATATATAATCTTTATTCCAAAGGAATTTTATGAATACATTTGCAAACTTTTGTATAATAGCAGCAGAGAGGGTGAATCCTACAAATTATTTGCGACAAAATCGATTAAAGCCTCAGAATGCCAATTGGAGCCTTCCTACGAAATCTCATATTTTAACCAAAAAAAAATTAAAGGTCCCATTTTACAAATGGAGCCTTAGCGATTTTGTGCAAATACATTGTCATAACCACCTCAAATTGCTGCCATCTACGTCAGCAGCAGGGGGGGTGAACCCTAAATTTTTTGCGACAAAATCGATTAAAGCCTCAGAATGCCAAATGGAACCTTCCTACGAAATCTCATATTTTAACCAAAAAAAAAAAAATAAAGACCCCATTTTACAAATGGAGCCTTAGCGATTTTGTCGCAAATACATTGTCATAACCACCTCAAATTTGCTGCCATCTACGTCGCAAATATGTTGTCATTTCACCCCCTGCTGCTGATTAATACAAATTATTTAACCGTTATTTGTTAGCTTTTCACAAACAGACTAATCGATAATACTTCACCACGTAGATCAATTAAATTATTTGACTGATCGGTGAGTGTAAAATTAATTCTAGTTAGTAAATCATTTTGACATTGCATATAGACTGGATTAGTCGGATTCTCAACAATTAAAAATCCGGGGGGTGCTGTTGGTGAAAATGAAAAGAATGTAACCTGTCGAGCTTGATTTGATTGTTCCATATTAATTTGATAACTTCCTTCGATTACATCACACGTTAAATTAAGTGCGATCACCGATGAAATATCCACATTGTTCGGTGCGATATGTCTACCGTCGCCGTCGGGAGAATTATTATAAGTGAGGATAATAGGCTTCGGCTGGTATCTTTCCATGATTGATACATTTTATTAAATCCTTCGTCGATGGCAGTTCTGAGTTTTTTCTTTAACTCGGGAACGTTATATCCTGGTAATTTATAATTTGGATTTTCATTTATATTTTTTTTATAATCTTGAGCTGAGCTAGTTTTTGAAATCGGCTATTTTCATCAGTGAAGAGATTAGTAATCCTCGAATTAAATATTTCCATGTCATCGATGATTTTATTACCCGCGGCGACTACACTAGTAAACTCAGCTTGTGTAAGAAAGCCAGATCTTAACGAGGGTAATAACAACAAAAAAATCATTATTCATTCTATCAAGGATGTGATCTTTAATATCTACAAATGTTGGACTTGTTTATGTATTTCCAGAATTTCACCTTCCTGTGGGATATAATCATTAAAAAATGGAATTCTCCACACATCTTCACCATATTGATTCTTATCGATATCTTTTTGTGAAGTTTATATCCTCGAATTTTTTATAAGTTTTTGATGGATTTTCAGGTCCTATTTCATCAGTGACGTAATCAGATTTTACAGGCTCGGGCGTGGAATTACCAGCACTTCTAGGTGGATCTTCGGGCCATCCTAATACTGTTCTTATTGAACTGTTATAAATATCTACAACATACCCAGGAGAGCCTATTTCAATTGTAGATGATAGTGTTGGTTCATGAACTGTTATCGCAATTTTTGATTCTTTTTAGTAATGGATTTTATTCTACGTTGTAATTCATTATTAATTTGCTCAATTTGATAGGACCCTGTTGGTATTGAAACAACGTTCCAATCTGGAGTGTCATCTTTTTTATTCCTATATGCAAATACCAGAGAATTCTAAGGTCTCTGACCTTAGATAAATGGAACCGATCTAATATTAGGCAATCTATGATACATTCGTAATTTTGCCAACGCGATTTCCTTTACTGAAACAGGTGAGGGAAAATTCACACTGAATTTAGGGTTGTTGACGATATTGATATCATGCTTGTTTTCCGCGGAGTGGTATTTTCTGCTATCCGCTGAAGTAGTTGAATCTCTTGCGACATTATTATTATTATTTACAATGTCTAATTTTGCAATAGATGAAAAAACGCTAGCGTTTTTAATCGTAGTATCATAAATACGTATCATCGCGGAGAATTCGTCTTCGGTAATTATCGTATCATCAATCGATGATGACATCAACGAGGATAATTGTGAGAGTAACCGTTAGATACTGCTTGATGTTTTACTATATAGTCGTTAAGTTTTTCTTGAGAACACGATGATATTTTTTTAGTAATAGCATTTGCAATTCCAGCAAATGTTGTCACCGCGGAAATAGCAATTGGGACAGCAATCGGAGCTACCATTGTTACTGAAGATAGTATAATACCAGCACCGCCATTATATACCAGATACCGAGTATACTGTAACATCAATTACGGTAATTCTCCTGCGATACTTTTTAATTTTTATTTCATATTCATCAATGAGTGTTTTGAGTTTTGTTAAGAACTCTTTGACGGTATCATAGCGATATTGCGATGACGGAATCATATTATTTTAAAACCTCAAGTGGTTTCTAATTGTTAAAAATTCTAATTTAGATCAGCTACAAACTCCATGTACCATACAAATGATGTCTTATTTAAATAAGATCAGTGCTTGTTATTGTAAACCGTTTGTATTCACCCACGTCAATAGTCGTTGAAATCACGTTGTTGTATCCATATGAAGTCGATGATGATATATTAAACTGATTCAGTGACACTATTGTTAATCGATAAATACCCTTGTTTGACACAGTGAGAGTTATTGTATTCTTTTTTAGGTTCCCAATCTAATGATCCAGAGAGAACTGTGTATATCATATTTATGATATTTCTCTCATGAGGAATCTTTATTCTTTCAAGTAGCGGAAGATTGTCTGTTTTAAATTTTGTAATATCCTCGATAGATTTTTTAATACTATTAATGTTATCTCTAATAATACTAAATCCAGTATCATTAATATTTTTAATATTGGATTTAATTTCATCAAAATTGGATTTAATTTCAGCGAGAGATGGAGAGGTTACCGCTGGTGTTCCAAAAATTTATTGATAATATTTCTACGAAGGGAAGTATATGTTGTTATATGTTTTTCAAGTTCTTCATTTAAATTTTTTAATGCATCTGTGATTGTAGAAACAAGTACACCTGGTTTGAGTTTTCCATCATTTGAATATAACGCTATTGTATCTTCAACGACGTCACGTCTTCGTATTAAGACATCATCCAATGAAACATTACTAGATTTCAATTTGCCCTGGCGATCTTGAAATACAACTATTTCCCCAGGATCTACACTTGACAAATTTAATGTCTCGGCGATTTCATCTTCGATTATTTTTTTTACACTTTCGACAGCGAATTTACTATCGGTTTCTGTTTTTTTTATTCTGATAAAGGTCGTCCCCAAATATCAATCATTATACGAAAACGCTACGTTTTTCTAAATCATAACGCTATCGTTTTTGCCATTGCCTGCTAGTATATTCATTAACAACAACTGTGGTGGTTTCCTTGGAAATTTAGATATCTCTGCAAGGACAGTTTAATACTTCACGACCGCATATCGGTGGATCATTTAACTGTTGTGTTGGTAGCGTGGAATAAAAAATTGGAGATGACTTTGTTATTGTGGATACATATCGCATGAATTCTTTTGGTGGAGCTAATCCATATGAATCAAAATAGACAATTCCACGTGGATCAATTGCATATGCGACCCAATGAGTTCCTTTTCCGCTGCTGTTATCAGATTGATAATACCCGTTTCATTTTTCATTGGTTTTGACGGTAATTGATCTCTCATGAAAACTCCTCTAAAGTTTTTTTATTGATAATGATTTTACAGCATCAATTAAATCAAAATTGGACATTGGTGAAAATCCTAGGGATTTTTCCACTAATAAGCCGTTCCTGGTATTCTTAGGCCCGTGCCCTTGTACCAATTGTGTGGGGTTCCTGGTAGTCTTAGACCCTTTCCTTTTTTTTTATAGCCTTTCCCAGTAGCTTTTTTCAGGGCCATTCCTGCAGCAGTACCAACGGCTCCTAACGCTGCCGCCTTCGCAACCGCTGGGGCAGCCGCTGCAATCAATGCTGGAATAGCAGCTAACAGCGGGATATTCCACCTGATTTTATCATACTGGCGATTGCTGCTTTCGAAAAATCAATTTGAACTCCTCGTTTGTTCTTTAGCGCATCATTGAAATGTTTTATTTGACGATCTGTCAATGATAATTTATGTGCACCACCGGACATTTGAGTGGGTTTCAGCGTTATTGTAGTTCCACATTCTTTAGCCGACTTTGATTTCAATTTCTTGACCTGACCATCAGTCAACTGGACATTAACAATACTATATGTCATTCTATTCTAAAATGTAATTTACACTTTCAATTGATCTTATTGTGAAAATCCTAACTAACTACATGTTTTCCACTGGTGCATCAATAAGTCTCATTCGTCCGCCAACTCCTTCTAACAACATTGATTTATCACTGAGAATGACAGCAACTGCTCTATAATCGGCTATACCAGCAGGGCGTTGTACCCGAGCTTGGAAGTATATATCAACAACAGATTGTCTCATCATGTCAAGATGTTCCAATGAAAAGTAATAAATCGGATAGTGTTTTTCAAAATCAATTTGCGATATTTGCAAACCAGTATCAACATTTTGATCACGACCCATATACGACAATATTCTATGATATACACGAGCTATGTTGTTGTTTTCATAATTAAGCTGTACAATCTCTGCTGGCTCTTGTTGTCCGTTTATTCTCAACGAAACTTCACTTACTCCTAATTTATCAAATATCATATGACTAGATAATTGACGACCCACTCGATTTGCATCCTGTAACGCTATAAAGATATGACGTGGAGCTGAAACACCTTGTTTTGATGCTAAGTGCCATGTAAATGTGCCATTTACATTATCCTGCTTCGTATCAGTCGTTGTTGTTAGCCAACTAGCAATGATTTTCCACCTGTGTCCATAAACGATAGTAATTGTTGCTCTATTGTAACTGCTGGTGTCAAGACGGGTATCCATAGAAAGTCAATTTATTTAAAATGACTTTACCATCATCAACACATTAGCACGCCAGATTGCATCATTGTCATTCTCCTTTCGCACTAACACGACTGTATGCTTTGCTCCATAGATGACTTTTCTGACATTTCTACAGAATCCGAATATGTGATGTAACGGAATTGCACATGAAAACCGTCGATGTTGTCCTTTTAATGCTCCTTTTCGTGTTGCAAATCCTAGATTGAAATTATCATTGACCCTTTTTAAAATGTCGAATTCAGCGCCTGGTCTATCTTCACGGTCTAGATTAGCTGCGAGTTGTTGATCAGCTTCTGCAGTAGCTTGCGCAGTTTGTACTTTAATAAACTGAATATGGTCAGCATGATCAGAAGTATCCTTAGCAAACATCATAGACGGACCAGCCGACCTTGTATAATCATCAGAATATCTCGCAAGTCCGATTATTGTTGTTGCAATATCAACATTTTGTTCTATTGATTCAATTTCTTTTCCATCAATGATATATCTTGCACTGTTAAATAGCGCCATAATGCCATTATTTACGAAACCAACTCGGATATTTGGGTTATCCCCATATGGTGTATCAGCTGCAACATTTGTTACAAGCTCTCCTTCTACTTCAATAAACGCCTCACACGGCAAAAAGTATCTACTTGTATCTTGAACTTGAAGTTCAACTCTCCCCCCGTTGATTAGGCTCTCTTGCAGGATAGGCATAATACTGATAGTTAATTTTAGAATCATCTTTATTCACCGGTGCTGCCATATCAAACGCTGGATCAGCAATTTTTTTAAATGCCATTTATACTAAAACGTATCGTTTTTCTAAATGTAGTAATGCATCATTTTCTTTTTCGATTTCCTCCAAGACCGCTTCCCGCTATCATACTTGCAATATTACTACTATCTGGTGAAGTCATTGCTAATGATGCTAGTTTTTGTTCCACTGCGTTATTTATCACTTTACTGACATTTGCAGGCATCATTGTTGTTGAAGGTAGCGGTGTTGGTGGTGGTTTTCGTCCGAATCTAGATTTCACCAATGACGTTATTCTATTCTTTGCGGTAGAAAAGGCCGTTCCTGCAAGATCTCCAACAGCGTTAATTCCCTTATTACGAATAACATCAATGGCTTTCATCGCTAATTGTTTAGCAATTGGTGCTACTTTTGGGGCTATTCTTGTGAATAAACCCGCTATGGTATTTCCAAGGCCGTCTCCATAGTATGCCTTATAAACGGGCAATCTTGAGTTTACCACATACACACGTTTGTTGGTTTATTGTGATTATAGTGTACTATCATCTTATTTGAAATGACTTTGTAATTTCTAAATACAATTTCAATCGCTATAATAACCACTAAATTCCCCTGGAATTCCGTCCATTAACTCATCCAAGAGTTCTCGATACGTATGAATATCAATTATCCCACCTTGGAATAATCGTCTGCAAATATCAAATGCTTCATTAGTTATTTCGACTGAGTTATTCCAGCTCGCTTACCTCCCATAAGAACCTCAAGTCGTGATATATCATTAATGATATTACTAGGACACATATGAGAATCATGATGAGAACTTCCATAACCCTCTCCTGAAGAACTTTTCTGGTTCGGAAACGTTTTGAATTTTCTAGATCTGGTTCGGAAACGTTTTTTCGAATTTCTGGAGATTGACCTCGACCTCGACCTCGACCTCGTCCTCGTCCTCGACCTCGACTTCGACCTTGTTGTTCTTCTTTTCGTTGTTGTTTCTTTTCGTTGTTGTTCTTTTGTTGTTGTTCTAAACCATACGCATCAACTCCCATTTTAAAAGCTCTGTAATTCCAATGTATCCTTTTTTAAATTGCCGGGTTCATTTTTATTTATTTTAAATAACCAATCCACCCAGTCATCTCGTTTTATTGTTTTTTTTGTATACTCGTCTTTCAAAAATTCCCTTCTGTTATAATAACTTTTTACAGCGAAGTCACCAAATTTTATATAGTCTTCATTTTTCAGTAATTGAATTTGTTTGATTTCTTCTATAGCTTCATCAGTGAATTTCTCGTTAAAAGGAACACTTTTTTTTAGTGGAAACTTTTTCAATAGAATCACTAGCATCTTCAACGGGGTTATCATCAGTATCAATATTACCCATTTGTTGTATTTCTCGCTGAGTTTGTAACTCACCTGAAAGCTGTTTTATTCCCTCGTGAGTTTTTTCAGTTTCTGTAGCAATCTTTCCTAATACATCAATAATAGGTACTGCTCCCTCTTTAGGGATGTCGCCGTATATAGCACGTTCTGTTGCAAGTTTCATATCTTTAGTGGCTTTAGTTACAGGGGCAAAAAGTTGTTCGCTTCCAATAGAAAAGTCAGTCTGCGCTTGCTGTCTAAGTTGTAGTTTATCTCGCACGTCATCTCGAATTGGTATAAACTTTTTCAGTAATGCTAACCTCTCACGGGCTAGTCTGGTAGTTAATGCTTCTGATGTCATTATTGGAAATGCTAACGATTTTTCAATTGTCGGTTTCAATACTTGCATCAATCAAACGTCTTATAGATTTCACTTTCAAAGCAATCTCTGACCGAACTTGGTACTGTTCCCCGAGTTTCTTTCTAATGGCTTCAACTATACTAAATAGCCGAATGAATAAATTAATATCATTGTTATACAAAGAAGCATTAACCGCTTTTTGGATTCTTTTTATCAGTGAATACATTTTAGGTAGAACATATCTTCCACGTTTCAATTGTATATCAATTTGTTCAAATTCATTCAAAAGTCTGTCTTCATTCAAAAATTCAGAGAGTACGATTCCTTGATTTCTTAAATTTGATATTTCTGTGATGATAGATGTAATATCTTGAAATTCCATTTATTGAATATTATTACTAATGTATTTTCTTATCTTTAAAATATTTATATCGAAGATATTCATATACAAAAAAAAAAACAAAACATATACAATGCCCGTCTCTTCCTCATTCGAGTTTCGAGGCAAGAAAGGGCACATACATTAAAGACTTATACAATACCCTAACCCCCAATCGAGTTCAAGGGCGGGTTATATGGGTATTAGACGTGAAATCCAAGTGATTTCTTTACAAACATTGAACATATAACATAAAGCCTCATTTGGAACCTCTTTCGCGCCAAACGACGTCAAAGAGGCCCAGAGGGGGACAGCACATTCTTGGAACTCATTTAGTGCCTTCGCATTATATAAGCCCAAGGGCCACAAACATAGATCTCCCAATTGGAAGCTCTAACGTAACAAATGCTATATTAGGTCTTCCGGAAGATATGTTGTGGGGGGGCTTATATAATGCGATTATATAGGATATATACAATGAATGAGTATTTACAATGAATGAATATTTACAATGAATGAATATTTACAATGCGATTATATAGGATTTACAATGAATGAATATTTACAATGCGATTATATAGGATTTACAATGAATGGAATATTTACAATGCGATTATATATATATATATACAATATATATATATATATATATTATATATATATATATTATATATATATTTATATATATATATATTTATATACTAGGTACATTATATATAGGATGGTTATATACAATGAAATGATAGGATGGTTATATGATAGGTATGATAGGGACAGTACAGGACGATACAAACATGAAACGACGGGGCGGACCTACACCCAATCTACCAATCAAAAGCAACCCAAGAAATTAACCCTGGTTGCAGTTGAAAAAATTCAACCACACCATGTCAATGGCGTGGGAGTTTTGATTGGCAAATTGGGCTTCGTTTTAAAGCCCCAAACTTATTACGACTCATATTATATATAAGGTGAACTAATACTGCAGTGTCAATGTGTAGGTGTGTATTTATTTTTCTAGCATTTCATAATGAATACTGTGTAGTAATTTCAATGGAAGCTAAGTATTTAAATAAAACATTAAAACAAGAAATACAACTGTTAAATAATAGCAATTTTTTTTATTAATTTCTATAATATTACGATTAAATAATCGTAATAATAATGGATTTACATGACGAGATAACTGTCATGGGGATCCCTGTCAATTCAGGACCTGCTATTTCTTGAATCGAGAATGATATTTTTCTGAATTTTATTACACGTAGCCACACTAAAAAAACTAAACTACATGTAGCGCATTTTACTATTTTGACCTCACATACAATCTATTTTAATTTGTAATTATAAAGTAATTTCATTTTCATACAAACGCTGTTAACGCTGTCTTTGTAATTGGGATTTTTAAAAAATCTATTAATAGAACCCTGGCCTCGGCCATACATAACTCTGTCAAATTGTCTACCTGCTGTTCTCAATACAGTCTTTAGAAACAAGAAACAATAACACAAAATCAAAATCCGTACATACCTGATACGTATAACCATTAAATACGTACATGAGATCACACACATCATTAATTCAATCCAATTTCACATGTGTTCGCACGAATTACATATCCGGGAATCAATATCGAAAGTAGGATAGTCACGTGACGATCAGTAGTAATGAGGGGAAATACGGAACAAAATAGTAATTATTGAGAGTTATCTTGTAAATAGGAAAACTTTATTCTATGTCCATTTTTCTTTGAGATAGCTGTTTGATAAATCCCTTCAGCAACTTTTCGTACTGAAGGAATACATATTCCAAAATATTTTCCGCAGCATTCATTGAATGAAAAACTCTTTCTTCATTCGTCGTTGTATCAAATGACTGTACTGGTCTCTTTCCAACTGACTTACAAGTCCCTGTCTTTCCTTTTTTTATATTCTCTCTTTGAGAAATACACTGTAACTTGGTTATCGAATTATTTTGAATATTAGAATCAATGTGATCAATAACACAGCCATCTTTAATCGGTCCCATATAACACTCAAAGACTGCCCTATGACAGAAATATCCCTTTCCTCCAGCAGTAAATTTTGCAAGTATCCTTGACTATTAACATCCCACGGGTTTCTTTAGTCTACAGTGTCTAACAACACCATTACGAGATATTTCATAATTAACGAGTATTGGATGTGGTCTGAATTCTTGCTCCATTTATATATAATAATACTATTTGTCTAATTCATTATTTGCTTTAATTATAAATCTATTAATGTAGTCTTGAGGGTTTTTTATGATTTTGTCTTTGACAGAGTCATGGTTAGGGTCAATGATAGCGTTTTTTATTCGTTTATCATAATAACGTTTCAATTCTCTAAACCGCTTACCCCCACAATTGATACATAATTGTGATTTTCCTCTCACACCCACCCCACAATTTATGCATGGGGACGGGCCTGTCGAATTATTTCTGACACTCTGTAAGTGATATCCACAGAATTCACCTCTACACGATTTATTGCATGGGGTTACTGATCCAATCATAAGCCATTTGCAGTGATTCATTATATATAAACAAACTTTTCTATTTAAATACTTGTCTTATTTATATGAATGAAGAATTCAAGAGATTATCGGCAATCAAGCCTTGGAAAAATATTAAATTCAATCTTGATAGAACTCTCGAAGATGTACCAAAAGAGAGAATAAATAATAGAAGTCTGATTAGAAAAATACGAGATTGTGTTCAAGAGTTTAAACAGGACGGTGCATCACACACCTGGTCAACATTTAAAATTGATGGTGTTGTTGATGCTAGAATGAATGATGAAACAGCAGCTATGATACTATCACAACTTGGCAATAAACGGTATTTTCTCAGAGTGAAATTCATTATCAATTTAGAATCGGGCGAATGGGTTATAAGAGACAAATTTGTTCCAATTCTCAAAGATGGGACAACAGTCATTGTTAGCCGTGATTCCAGACCAGGGCTGTTAACTGGAATTGATAAACCATACTATGAAAAAGCGTATCCAGAAACAGCAGTCGTTTATGGGATGTATCCGTTAAATAAGAAACCTGACATTGGAAAACTAGCACCAATGGAACAGTCAACGTCAGTGGAAAAGCCACTCAACTGTGTGGCACAAAGAGTCTTAGAACATTTTTAAAATGCACTCCGTGGGAATAAATTAACCGATCTAAGACATAAAAAAAAATAGATCAATGGGAGCTAACAGTGAAAGAGAACGGAGCACTATTTCCGATATAGCTAGATTGGAAAAGTCGTTGAGATTTCCGATAACCGTTTTAACGATAACTGGCGAAGTATTATACGAATCGAAATACAATAAAAACGGAGCTCCAATCAAAATTATTGATCATAACAAGCACGCATGGACATCCGCGGTTACAATATTCCCGCGAGACAGAACAGTGAAGTATATCCCAGAAGAATTCACCAAGGATGGCATTCTCACTGAAGAAAGATTATTCGATGCTATTGCTAGTTTGTGTAAAAACGACCCTGTATCAGTATGGCTACTTCATAGTTTTGAAGATGAAGAATGTCAATTCAATCAATTTGTGAAACCTAACGGTGAATTATATCGTACTGAAAGTCTACATAATAGGATGAAAAATCTAGCAATAAGTCTCAGTGAAAACGCTAGCGTTTTTAATGGAAAATCCGAAGATTACGAACAGTTACTTACAAATTGTTTTACAATTCCATCGGTTGCAGCTCATTTTGCAAGAAAGAAAAATAATTGGAAACCAACACGAAAAGAGTTTTTACAGGATGTTCAATCCAGCTGTTTGGAATATTATCATGGCGGTCTATGGAACGTTAAGTACAATCGTGAAAGTATGATATCAGTTGATATCGTTGCCTGTTATCCAGGAAGTTTTCTAGGATATGGATTCGCTGGTGAGTATTTTAAACGGTTTGGACATCCCACACATGAAATGACTCGCGTTGCTATTAATGGACCACTGCCTGATTTTGATTTGACCGGTTTTGCTTGCGTAGTATCATTTGAATTCGCTGAAGGACTTCATCCGTGTTGTTATGTTTGGATTGGTAGACACATGGCTGAAAGGATGTGGTTACCAATAGTGTTATTGCGATATATGATTGATTGTAAAATGTTAGTTTCGTTGATTGTCAGCGAAGCGATTATCTCATATCAAAAACAAACCAATGTCTGGTTACCAGAACCAGAATGTCTTGATAGTATAATCGATAAGTCTAGAAAACATATTGATGCTGACGAGGAGTATATCATTGAATGGTCAAAAAAGATATTTAATCAACGAAATAGTGAAGCAAAGGATCTCGGCGAAGAATAATCGGTAAATTTACACAAGGTGGAAAAAAATTTAACTTTAAAAGACAATCCTCACGATTGATTATAGATGATGCCGAATACGACTTCGTTATTAAAGATGCAGTAGAGAAAAATAGATACGCAAATTGTAAAACAGCCTTTTTGTCCAATAAAACAAAGTTAGGTAGAATTGTTACTTACAGTGATGGAGAAAGCTCTGCATATCTACATTTGAGAGCTTCTATGCTGGGTTATGCATCTATCAATTTATTTGCAATGATAAATAGATTTCCTAGTATAGCAGTCAGAGTTGCAATTGATTCAATGTATGTCGATAAAAAATATATCAAAAAGATAACTAAATTTACTAATAGCGAAGAGACTTGGGGAACATGGCGAATTAAACATGAAATACAATGCGATTATTCTGAATCAGCAGACGTTGAGATTAAAAGCAGTTACCTGAAAAACGATAATTCTATCAGTGAAAAATCCGAAGGATTTTCTATGTCTAAAGCACCACCGATATCAGATCCAATTTGTAGATATAAAACAGTTTATTTAAACGGTTGTGGTGGATCTGGAAAGACAACACGTGCGATAGAATTATATCGAGAGAGAACGTCCATGATTGTACTCACACCAACTCATAGACTAGCGAGAGAGATCAAACAACGAAATGTTGAAGCTTGCACGTATCATAGTTTTTTTCGATACAAGGGCGATGCTTGGACTCCTGAGCGAATGGGTGAGAAATTTATTCCAGCGGTTATTATTTGGGATGAAGCATGTACTGTTTCAGAAGATGTATTAAAATGTTTCTTGATTGGTTATTGCAAAATAATACAAAAGTTATATTGTGCGGCGATCATGGTCAACCACCACCATTTGTGGTAGAAGTCCACATAATTGGTTAAAAAAGATTTGTTGATTATTACGAAGAAATTGATACTGACTATAGAGCACTCGATGAGCAGTTACGTGAGTTTAAAAAACTAATTAGATTACAACCCGATAGAATTCAATGTGAAGTAGCGCGTGAAATAATTTCTGAAACGCCTATGAATGATTTTTGGGAAACATGGAACCAAATGATTTTGTAGTAGCAAGTAGAAAGATAGTCAGAGACGCACTTCAGAAAAAGTTGTTTGAGCTACACAAGAAAAAATTCCAACGTTTCCAGTGCCGTTGTGTTATAGACCATTGGATACACGAAAGCAGAATATTGAAGTTGAAATTCCAGGGCAGACGGAGAAACAGATTCTAGTGTTAAATGATATTGTGCTAGTTGATATCAATACTGTAGAAGATGCATTATGCGCTGATAAATCACCATGGACGCTTGGTTATGTAACAACAATACACTCGTCACAAGGATTAACCATCACGGATACAATTGTCTGGATAGTTGATAATCGCATTGAATGGTCAAATTTAGTCTATCTCGCAGTGTCCAGAGTACGACGAATAAATCAACTACGAAGGATTGTTTTCGATGATGATTTTAATGCAAACGATGACAACACTGATATTAGCATCATTAATAAAAAACTCTCTGGTTACAAACAGCAGGACAAAAAAAAAAACAACGAGAATTTGATATTGATGCTGAAGTAATAATCGCATTAAAAGAACAACAGAATAATCACTGCGCCAGTTGCAATTGTATAATGCACTGGCAGTATTCGGATAAAGACCCTCGACAATTCACCGTAGACAGAAAAAATAACAGTCTTGGTCATGTCAGAAACAATGTGATGTTGACCTGTCTTGAGTGTAATAGACGTAACGGAGCTAGTTAAGACCATGTAGCGGTAATTGAGTATCGTCCGGAATGACTTGTAGTTGTTCGCGTGTAAAACCACGCTGAGGTGCAGTTGAATCCAATCTGTAGATTGGAGGTCTACCAGTTGATCGCGTTATGGTTGAAATTTTATGCGTAGTAACACTCCATATAGGATCAGTAGCTCTTCTTTTACCGCCTTCAAGCTCTCCTGGTTCGTATAAATATCTCACAGTAACATCACCGAGAAGTGGCTGAGTGCTAACCTGCTGCGGTTGTTCGGGAATATATTCTTTTTTTATTGCAATATTTGGTTTCATATTAATAGTTCGAGTAATCTCGTTATTGAACGCTGCAACTACACTCGGTAACCTTTGGACCCATTCACGAGATCGTTTTTCTTGGATGAATTCTTTTGCATATTGATATCCAAATAACCGTTCTGCAAGAGTTCGATTAAATCGTTCTACAATTGCCTGATCACGATGTAACGCAGTATGTCCTCGTCGTATTGTAACATTATGAGTTTTCATTGTTGATAGAACAGCACCTTGAAACTCTTTGCCAGGATCAATTTGTAATAGATTTGGCCATCTTAGAGGACCTCGTCGATAAATCCTTTCAAATGCAGAAGCGACTTCAGAAGCTGACTTTGTTTTCAATGGTTCTGCTTGTTTAAATCGACTCGCAATATCAACTACAGTTAGCGCGTATTTGTAACCATGGTCATGTGGTAAAAACAATAAATCAGCCTGATGAACTTCATTGGGTACGGTAACATCAAAATGAGAATAATTAATTTGTTTAGGCGGTGGTAGATAAATTTGCCATATAGCTGTTTGGATAACCAATCTTTTGCAGTGGATTTTTTTCACTTTTGCAGCGTTAGCGAGTTTACTGATTGCTGCTTTACCCTTCCAGTATCCTTTCGGAGAATAATAAATAGATTCCATACTATAAAAAACACTAGTGTTTTTAATTACCAGCACCTAACACTAATTTGCCTTTCATAGCTGATTTGACCAACCATGAAGCCAATTTTTCTTTGATGGATTTATCGGGAATAGCATTTAACGCATGAATTAATTTTACATCCGCGATATGTCTTTGTTGCAAATTATTGCTTTTATATGCAACATCATGAGCATGACATACCTTATCAATAGCATTTATCGGATACTCACCAGGCCGGGGCTGATTTTGATCATCAAGTCTGATATCTAATCTCGTTCCGGGACCACAGTAGCTATATCCTGGAAGGTGTTTTTCTCCGGGGTATTTTGCCCATGGAATTCCGGGGAGTTTTCCAAGTTTTGCGGCAATATCACCTCCGAGTTGCTTTTTTTTAAAAATCGAAATTTTTTTGTACCACATGTTACACACTTACCAGTAAGCGCTAGTCTATTGTTTTTAGTTGTAATGGTTGTCTGATCGGTTGTATCAGTACGCTGTTTACACTTAACACAATATAGATCCATAATTTATATATAGAGTTATGAATATAATTGACTTTTCAGCGACTAAAAGAAGAGAACCGGTAAAACACCACGCAGCGCTTCCGAATTCTGTCCGTGCCATTATAATCGGACCATCTGGATCAGGCAAAATACAATTGCTGCTTAATTTGATAGTGCGATTTATGAAGTGGGATAAATTATATTTAGTTGCCCCATCCGTAGATGATCAACGGTGCTATGAAGTGCTAAAAGATTTTAATGAAAATGCATCAGAACTTAAAGGTGAAAGTGTAATCGACTTTATTACTGATATTAATGATGCACCATCAGTAGAAGATCTCGATGGAGACATAAACAATCTTGTAGTGTACGATGATGTAATGTTAGATAATCAAAAGAACCCTGCTAGAATATTTTCCCGAGGTAGGCATAAAAACACTGACGTGATATATGTCACTCAACGATATACTCAAATTCCAAAAGTGATTCGCGATAACTGCAATATTCTTGCTGTATTCAATGGCGTTGATACACATACGCTACGAAATATTTGGCAAACATGGTGTTCCGATATGGACTTCAATGGATTTAAAAATTACTTCGGTCATGCTCAGTCAGTCCCATATGGATTTATAACAATAAATTTACACGACCCTCGGTCACGATATCGTATTGGACTTGATCAAATATTTGGTTAAATAATTTGTATTAATCAGCAGCAGGGAGGGTGAGATGACAACATATTTGCGACGTAGATGGCAGCAATTTGAGGGTGGTTATGACAATGTATTTGCGACAAAATCGCTAAGGCTCCATTTGTAAAATGGGGTCTTTATTTTTTTTTTGTTAAGATATGAGATTTCGTCGGAAGGTTCCATTTGGCATTCTGAGGCTTTAATCGATTTTGTCGCAAAAATTTGTAGGGTTCACCCTCTCTGACGTAGATGGCAGCAATTTGAGGGTGGTTATGACAATATATTTGCGACAAAATCGCTAAGGCTCCATTTGTAAAATGGGTCTTTATTTTTTTGGTTAAAATATGAGATTTCGTAGGAAGGTTCCATTTGGCATTCTGAGGCTTTAATCAATTTTGTCGCAAAAATTTGTAGGGTTCACCCTCCCTGCTGCTATATTTCTGATAAGGTACGAAATGCTGTACGGACGTTTAGAAAGACGACTAACAATCTTGAAATCATAAAAAACGTGTAAGATTTTTGGATATATATATATATATATATATATATATATATATATATATATATATATATATATATATATATGTGTGTGTGTGTGTGTGTGTGTGTCTATTAATAAGTGATACTAATACATTGAACCATGTCCTTTTCAATTAATCCTAAGAAAAGCAATGAGCAATGAAATCGTGGCACTTATTGCTATAGGTCTCTAAACTGATTGAAAACTCTCTTGGTAAACATTGACTTCAAAAGAGATAGATCGTATTAAAGTTTGAGACAAAGGGAATAACGCCATCATCCAACATAAGTAGCCAACTGAGTAACAAATACAGTCTAGTGTAGATTTGCAATTCAGTTTCTATATGAAATAGGAATAGAGTCTGAGTAACTTCGCCAGAACAGCTGGCGAGCTCGTAAAGAAAATCATTCTGAGTTAGAATCCCGCTATTGGATCAGCCCTTGTCGACTACTGTGGTGTGATTCAAGCATCCTTGACACTAAGGAATCTACTCGCACGCAGTTGATCTTGAATAGAGTAGATTGAACACATGTCTTGGGATTGTTTAAATAAGCTCAGTTTTGTTCTTAGAATAAGTAAGGACTCAACGTCTACTTTTTCGACTAGTCGGGGATTGATAATATTATTGTTCCTTAAGACAAAATAATATGTGTGTGGATCATTAAATTATAGTCAACGCCTACAGGGGCACAAATAGTATGCATTAATCACACACAAATTCCATAATATAAGTGGATTTCAAGATTGTCAACCATAATCAACAGCAGTCAAAGGAAGTGAAGCAACATTTAAAACAACAACATCCACAGCACTCCAAACTAAAGAACATTCAGAATTCCCCACCAAAACAAAATCAAGCATAAACAGCCTTAACAGAGACAGCATCACAAAAGCAAAATCCCATATTGCAGCCTGAAATCAATAAGAAAATGGAAATGGTATTAACATTGGCATTCCTAGGTTCACAAACAGCAGAAACAACACTAGAAGTGACAACGATATAAACTGAGACAGAAAAAGAAAATAAAAAAGCTAAGAAAAGCCAAAAGGAGAAAGAAGATTCAAATTGAGGAACAACGTAGAATTGAGAGAGAAAACTTACTTCTAATAGATGAAACAATAGACGAAGAATGGCAAATGGAACAACAGAGAGCAGCTGATGATTACTTCCTTTAAGTTTGATAACATAGAATAATAATAGTAAATATACAACATACAAATAAAACAAAGAAAAACCCAACCAAATACGTGGAAAAATTGTAACATAATAAAACAAATATAATATAGCACAACCACTCTCTATGTAGTGCAAGCGGGCCTCCCTAACTGGTCTGAAAAGATCAAACAGGGAGAACACCCTCCAAAACAAAAGACGTAGAGAAACTTAACGAGTCTTGTAAATATTCATCTGTACGAAAACGACTTAAAATATAAACAAAATTATTTGGGGATCTTATGTTTTTTGTCCACATTCACATGTGCGATTTTGTCTTGCAAACACAATTCGAATTATGTCAAAAATTAGATATTTGTATTTTTTGAATTGATAGCTGAAGCGTAAATTATAAAATTTAATTCAAGACATGATAATTATTGGGCTCCGGTTGACAGGGTGGTCGATGGATCTGTCTTTTACTGATCACTGACATCTCATCTCTATAGGCATAGGTTCGGTTTTCGGCCTCGGTCAATGTGTGCTTGTGGGAAAGCTTGCCAGTTTTTTCATGACGGTCGGTGGTTCGTACAGGGACTTCTCTAAATCTTTAACCGCCATTTATCTGTTCGTCATTCATAGCCTTGCAAGTGCTGAAAAATTCCGTTAATACCCCTCTCAACAATCAAATAACTAATTCCTCGCTTAAAATCACGACATGCAGAGTTTCCACATTTAAATGTTATACAATAAGACAATTTAACGAAAGTTCTTATTGTGATTTATTTATATTAACTTTGATTAGTCAAAGCATTCGATAATATCAAGCCAAATGTTGCATCAGATTATTCGGCCATCGTATATCTTACATATATTTTTGACAAGACATGTGCGGTAACATCTGTTCAATATCATCCTGACGTTCAGTCAATATGTTCTACGATCATGATTAAAAAAGATAGTTTATCGATTCAGACTCATTTCTAAGCGTTTTATGTTGGGTTTTAATGAGGCGAAAATTGACTGAGAAAGATATAGATATTTATCTTTGATTCTATATCCTACGTTAGTACCCGCCTTACGAGAATATTTTCTGTAACCGCCATCTACAGGCGACAGACGCATAATTATCATTAATGTCGTAAACAATCTGCGCTACATAGCAATAAAGGTTTTAGAAATACTTTGAGCAACCTCGTCTTCATGAAAGACTGAGTTGGTGAAGACGAGAAAAAAGGGGAAAAAAGGAATTGAAAGATATGAAAGATACTTTTAAAAGCACGCATTGAAAACAAATACTATCTACGTTGTGCGTCTAAACAAGTGAAGGGTTCAAAAGTCAGCAATCAAGTTACTATCAACTCACAAAAGAGTATTTTTTTCTTTACTAATGGCCAGAGTTCAGTTCCGTACAGAAAGTTCTTCAGATGCTTTATTAGTCATTCACATTTTTAAGAACTCTCCATTCTGACCTACAGCTAGAAGCAAGTTTCGTTTTTTTTTAAGTACACCCCACACACCAAAATGCAGATAGGTTTTGGTGTCTGCTTTTAACCTTGAGAATTTCAAAATGCTGCTTTCTATTTACTCACTCAAAAACCTAGGAAATGGTGGTTGCCGGAGATGGGGTTGGGTAACTCGTATTATCTGGCTGTGGAATTGACCACGTTAATATTTACTTAATATGTTCTTTTCGTCCTACCTTCACAATAAATGCAAACCTTGTCAAAGATCTTTCTATGTTAAGTAAGTAATATTCAACTGTATATGTATGTGAAAATTTACAATTTTATTTGTGTTTGGGTACTAATTTTGGGTGATATAATTGTTTATATATTTAATAATTCTGAATATATTTCAAATTTTCTAGAAAGTCAGACCAATGTTAAATACAACCATGCTATCTATTTACTATAGTCTGCTTCGGGTTAGACGTTCATAGTTGAATTCAGTGATATTTTGTATGCATTAAACAATGAGAAACTTTCGAGGTCACAATTACATCGGTGACACGTGCGTCTGCCAATTAGAAGTAAATTATTAAATCAGTATGATTATTCTTGCCGTAGGGCATTTGTATATATCAACGATGTTATTGTATTAATAATATGAAACAACTTTTTTTTATGAAGAAACAACATAAAGATCACTTGCCTCCGATATTGTGTGATATTTTATTAGTTATAAACAAAATGCATTCGATATGTATGCACACCATAACAATACTTAATTATACTAAAAAATCCACTTTTTAAATGAAAAAATATATTCGGTAATCTCCTTAAACAATCGACACTTTTTCGCGTACCAAAAGCAAATATGACTTATATTTATCCCTTCTATCCAACCTAGCATTTCAAGTGTCTTAATTACCCGAAGTAAATGTCAACGTGATATATCTTACGTTCGTGCTTTTGTACAGCAAATGTGATGTACTGTTTTGCATAAGTATGTAACCAAAACAGTTATAATTGGGGAAAAAGGGTTCTTTCAGTTTTTCAAAGACCCTGTTTACGAGAAAAAAGTTGATTGAATCTGTGGGATCCAACTGAGTGAGGGCAAGGGCAAGTTGTGTCATTTATGACGGATTATAGTCAATTTGGCCCAAAGTAAATTACGTCCAAGACAATTCAACCAAATTCGAAAGAGAATTCGGCTCAACGTAACAACGGTATGAACAAGTTCTTTGTGTAGATACTATGTGAGATATGTTTTAGGAATAGGTTTCACGATATAAACTAAAGTTAAACTATCTTGCTATTCTATCAAAGAAAAAAATCACACTTCGTAACTTACATACATATGAGGAAAACACAAACTGGCATATTTTCTAATTAGAATATGTACATTTTGTATGCTAAAACTATATGCCTTTGTAAAACGACATTCTCAATTTAAGTCTTTCGATCAAATGATTAATATTGATTTATTAAATAACAATGCTTAATAGATAATATTCTGCAGACTACTACACATTTTTGTAAGGGGAGATTATATGAGATATTATAATATATTTAATTTTAGGTTTCACGTTATATCACTGCTGAATATAATGCATACCTCTATTACAAGAGAGAGAGAGAGAGAGAGAGAGAGAGAGAGAGAGAGAGAGAGAGAGAGAGAGAGAGAGAGAGAGAGAGAGGGAGAGAGAGAGAGTAATGTTGAGCTTTTTGTCAGTGTTGCTGCAATATGAAGCTATTCCCAGTTAATTTTATTGTTAGTTTTTATTTTTCCAGTTGTCTTAGTGAGTCCGCGAGTAAATTAGAAGCATGTCATTACTAGGTAATATCATCAATCATATTTACTCCATTATTCCACGCAAATAAGAAAGGAAATGATTTTGTGCTGAATTTCTCTCCCCCCCCTTTCACGGTAAAATAAATTGATAAGCATATACTTATTTAAAATTAAATTAACTAACCTTGCATTTTTATCATTTATTCCTTCAATTCTCATCATGCGAAATCTATTAAATATAAAATATATCCACGATCTCCGTATAAATAGTAGATATCAGCTTGCGTATGCATCCTTAAAATAGTGTGTATCGCTTATATCAAATAACAGAGTCGCAAAAGAGACGAAAATTGTTTGAAGCCAACTGCTATTCAAGCATGATAGGTTTCAAGGTGCAAAGTGACCAAAAATGTATTGCATCCAGGTTAACTACATCAACTGTGAGTGCAAATTATAATCATTTTGCTAGCAATGGGTTGCAATAGGTTTGTTAAAGTAAGTTATTGTTGTGTATACTATTTACCCTGCAAACATCAATTATGATTACATATGGAAAACAAATAGAAGCCTTGGTGATGGATAAACACAACTGGCAGAGAGCAAGAAATTCTTTGATTAAACTTGACGACAGGGTATCATATAAAAAGTGTTTTTTTATTACAAAGCAAAGAAAGTAAACCAGAAAAATGAATTTTGGTATCTTTTAAGTGTTCTGATTGTTTCTTATGAAGTCGGCCGACATAAGGAAGTCTAGTTTGATTCCTTTAGATTCTTTTAAGTGTGCCGATTTCATTTCTTCAATAATGTCGGCTGACACAGAAAAGCCAACATTTATTCCTTTTTAACTATATATACGTGAATTTTCAAAACAAATCGAAACGATTAATCAGTTTAGAAAGCGACACAATCTAGCAGGCATATCGATCTAAGGCTGAACAGTATATTAGTTTTCAGTAGTTTCATCTAAATTTTCCTTATCCATAGTGTATGTTTTACTTTTTGACAATAAGAAGCATGTACTTCGGCATGTGGGGATGTATGTACATCATTTCAGGTAGGTGTCCTCAAATGGTGGAAACAGTAGCTAATGGGAAGTAACAACGTTGTATACTTCTATTTAGAGTAATTAAATTATTATTTCGTCTTTACACTTGATAATTGTTTTGTTCTTTTCGTGTAAGTATAAATACTATTAATCATGTAACGCAAATTTCATGTAAAAAGAAGGAATGTTGGAGTATGGCCAGTGACCTTCAATATGTTACCAAGTCAGTCCATGTACTGACTGCATCAATTAGATTTCCTTATAAATAGATAACGATCTCGATCATTGTCGGATTACTCTTAAGTTCTAACCCTCAAAATGCACTTTGCGAAGTAGGGGGACAATGTATTTAATGTTATAATTTTCAAGGGAATGCGAAACGCTTTCGCCAAATGTACTCGATTCAGTATATGACATTTAACGCGTTTGTCTAACTGCATTTGGAATTTTATGGCCATATACTGTATGAAGTTTTAATCTTTCCTGCTCCTTTGGGGATAAAGCTTCGTGAGAACATGCCATTTATTGCAAAAGCAATAACCATTACAATATGAAATTTTTCTGTTTTGATAAATCACTTTTAGCAAGTAATAATTTGAGAGAGGAAACAAATGACTTTTTACGATATTGGTACGAACGTTAATGTCACTCATCACACCATCATTTTTCCTAACGCATTTTTGATAACTTAAAAACTGGTTCTATCTTGTTTACATGTCTTAAAGTAATTTGAAATTTTGCCAGCGATCAGAAGAAAAATTCTTGATGAAAACTATTTTCTCAACATCCTTACTTTTTGTCTTGAGATGATTTGGAAATTAAAAGAAGGCTGAGGAAGAAAACAAATGTGTGCAATTTACATGCATAAATTTAAAGATATGTTCAGACAGAACACACTACAGTCCATATTTAAATAGTTTAAAGACAGAAATCGTCTACACCTGATTGGCATACAATTAGAATAATCTGAACCATTTTGCTAAGCAGGAAAGTTCATTTATTTTTATCATCTTCAGTCTAAGTGTTATTCCACTTCAAATCCACGCGTATCTATCATGAATTTTCCAATCGAGTATGCTTGATATGAAAGTGTCCTCAATTGTTATATATCAACAAAACAGAATGTTACAAATCCACATACATACTTTGGTACAAGAAAATATTTATGTTATACATTTTATAAAGATATTGTGTATTATAATCCATAATATGTATTGTCCTTGGAATCATTGGGTCATTGTAAGAATTGCAGTGAAAAAATGTCTTATTTTTACGGGTTTGGTTAGGCGGCAAGCTTTAAATGCTTTGTATTCAGTGGTAGTTTCCACACCATTTCATATATAGTTACAAAGAACGTCTGTAATTTGATAAAGTCATGTGAAGATAGCTACAATGCAGTTTTGGTAAACACTTTTAGTTTGTTTAGCTACCAAAAGATAGGACAGGTAAATATTGTATCTTGTTTCAAATAATGGAGTGGAGGATGGTGCGGCATTCAAGCTCTTACAGATTATCACTCATAGCACTGGATTCAAATCAGATAAAGACCTTTATAATATAAATTTTTAATTCTTAAGGATACGGTTACAAATAGCTCACTCTATGCAGACCATGCAAAGGCGTTGTATAATTACATACATACAGGGTTATGGTAACCCTCACGTGCTTTCGTGATGCAAAGGTCACCAATACTTTTTTTTTAAAAGCAACATAAATCTATGTGTCTATGAAATTGTGTTCGATCAAATAGTGATCATACATATCGTTAGTATTGATACGTTTTTGTTACAAATATGTAGGGACATTGCAAGAGAACTCCTTGCTTGCATTTAAGGGTCACAATTTCACAAATGTTTCATTAAATAGAACAATATGACAATTATGTTTCGTCCAAAGAACAACATAAAAATGAATAGCAATACATACCTCTCAAGAAATAGGACGGTGTCCCATCCAGATTATGTGTGATTTGGATTTTGAACTTAGCCTTCACAATCTTTCAGTCATATCGCTACGATGTCTGTATTGAGGCAGTTTATAGTAAAGTCTAGAAATGTGGCATGATGCCGCATATATGCAGCATGCCGACCTGTCCTAGCATTAACGTCTTAACGTTGAACGCTTATATATATATGTATATATATATATATATATATATATATATATATATATATATATATATATATATATATATATACACACACACACACACACACACACATATATATATATATATATATATATATATATATATATATATATATATATATATATATATATATATATATATACTGACGACGAACAGTACGAAACTAGTAACTAACTAGCCTAAGCGCTTTCGACTCTTAATGAGCCTTTTTCAAAGGCAAATACAAAACATATATACGACAAGCAAATAAACACAAAAACGTTCTGTTTGTAAACCTCTACATGGCTGTCTCCACATTTATTAAAACTATAAATACAACCAGCTTGTATAGACCAGTTGCGGAGACTGAAAACGGTGTATAATTCCCTAAAAGTCTACAAGCCAAAGCGACATCTATTTTTACTTTTTGTACATTTATTTAACGCAGATTATATCCCGGATATTTGATTCTATACCGGTTTTTCTTATAGTAAAAAATGAAGGATAATAAGAAGATTTAGAAAATGTTAAATTCTACTAGTGCATAGTTTTCATTTTCTAGTCTTCTTGGTTTAGACCGCTTGGTTTCAATGTTCTAAGGCGGCGTATCCAGTATGATTCCCAAGAACTGTAAACAATCCACCCACACACTTCTTAGTCCAACTTCTGGAGCTTGTCCTAAAACTCAACAACATTGAACTTAATGAAGAAACCTACCTACAAATCAATGGAACTGCAATGGGTACTAAAATGGCCCCTTCGTATGCTAACATTTTCATGGGAAAACATGAGCGTCAGCTCTTAGCATCGGTTGAGCGTACACCATACCAGTGGGTACGCTTTACCGATGATATAGAAATGAAGTGGCAGTATGGAAGAGAAAGTCTGGATGACTTCATATCAAAGGCAAACAACTTCCATCCTTCAATAAAATTCACGGCAGAAATTTTCAACTCAAATCATGTTTTCCTGGACACAACAACCAGACTGGTGGATAACAAATTACACACAGACATCTACTCGACACCAACCGACAAACACCAGTATCTCCTCCCAACCAGCTGTGATCCTAAACACTGCATTAGAAACATTCCATATAGCCAGGCACTGAAGATACGCAGAATTTGCTCCGACGATGAAAGATTCATATAAAGGTCTGAAGAGCTGGCTAAACATTTAATTTACCGAGGCTACGACAAAGACCTGATTGCGGAGGCAATCCAAAGTGCCAAACAAACAAACCGTGATGACCTACTCAGATATGGACAGAAAGAAAAGGTTGACAGGATACCATTTATTCTGACCTATCACCCAGACAATCCCAAAGTAGGTAAAAGCATCGCAAACCACTGGCCAACCGTGCAATCGTCAGACATACTAAACCTAATAATTCCGAACAAACATGTAGTAGCTTACCGGAGACCAAAAAACCTAAAGGACATCCTAGTCAGGGCAAAACTATATATATATATATATATATATATATATATATATATATATATATATATATATATATATATATATATATATATATATATATATATATATATATATATATATATATATATTATGAACAAAGGTTGTTTTAGTTTTGTTTTTTGTCAATATCATAAGGCTACGCTACTGATGCGTCTGGTCGAGTGTTCTACAAATTTAAGTTGGGAATGGTTGCAAGTCTTTGTCTTTAGAGAATTGTCTCTCAGACCACAAAGATAGTGATGCAGTATTTTTTATTTAAAATAGTCACGAATTCGCAGACTTTCATCGTACGTGTTTGTACAACAGTCATCTTTACCATGCAGTGAGCTGTGTAATATATACGGTGGTTGAAATTTACCATAGTCTGAACATATAAGATCAATAGGCACTGACATGCGAAGTCTGAGATTGAGATCTCCATGATTAATGCTTGTCCTTAGAAAAAAACATAAACCATAAAACAAAAATCATCCACGACTTTGGTTTTCCTTTTTTCACTTTCCTATATAAGTGTGACATAATTTTCCCATGCAAGAACGTTTCATAGGGTTATCGTATCCTTGATGACTCCAGTCACTCAATAGATGAAGTCATTATGCTTAGGACGTCAATAAACATCTTGGACTTTTGATGCGGGTTTAGTACTAAAATGACAAGTGTTGCCAGTTTTTGAAATATAATCCGTGTTTACAAACAATTTCGTTTTGTAAACTAAAGTTGCATATTCTTTATAATGACGGAAAACTGTTTAAAAGTACAATGTCTATATCTATATCGGTAATAATGATACGGCGTCTTTTTAAGAACATTTTCTAATGAAAGATGAGAGCAACATTACGCATCATGGAGGACTGATAATGTTCAAATTGGCGATCAGCTTCGTCTGCTTTTGACGTGTATCCATCTGATTGGATTTCCTAAATAAGATCATATGATAGCCAGATATTTATACCGCGGTGTGGTCGCGTTGAAGAACGAGAAGATTTTGCTAATTTTTGATTAATTGTCCTATAAAGGTTTAAACATATCCTCTCATTAATTTCCTTGCAACATGCCTTTTGTCTCCATTACCCAACTGTTACATAATTATAATGTAATATTTGGCGATTAATCGAAGATCAGGATTCATTTGGAGCTCTAATTTGTAATTCTGTATGGGAGAGACGTAATAATTAGCATTTTAATACATACTGCAGCACTTCCTTTATTAAGAATACCATGGTAACTCTCGATGCCGATGAATGCTATTGAAATCCTGCCTACAATGACGTATATGGACATGATCAACTGTAGGGGGAGCAACTTTCTCCGAATACGAATCGCGTGTATATAATATCCAATGCATGACTCGTCACATATAAAATATATAGTACACGATCTAAATTTATTATTTTAACATCGTTGCCAATAAACATAGCTTACATATAATTTTGAAAGTTAGGAGACTGTAACTGTTTTGGGGCATTGTCCATTTAGGATTTGATTTCACATCAACATTTGCTGCAAACGATTTTTATACCACAATGTACAAGTCTCGACGACAAAATCGAAAGAGTGAAAAAGAGCAATGTTTCTGGACAAAAATATTTACTTCATTTGATCAAGCACAATTTTTAAAGAGATATGCAAGATATCGTTGAGTGAATACTTCGTTAATTAATATAGCTCTAGATCCAGGAGAAACATTGTGCTGTAAATGATTGATCCAAAATATTCCTAAATTCTACTTAGACTAAGCAAAACATTTAACTTATTAATGTACTATTAATTTATGTTTTGGATTTCATATTATTGCACGAAATAAATTATGCTTGTTTTTCTTGCAAAATCTTAATAGCATGCACATATTTTGAATATATACATATCTTTTTAATTGCAAATTATATTTGAGTGATTCATAATAACTTGCAAAATAACTGATACTATCTGGTTTAACTTCCCTCCCAAACGGATTGGCATGTCTCATTTGTTGGCTGCAGCGCATTTGGTTGATTTAATATTCGAACGTTATTTAGTGCAAAGGCAGAAGATGTAAAGTGCCTTTACTAAGGACTCATCGTGGTATCCGGCCTTGCCTGGCCTGAATGCAGTATTCTACCTTTACACTTTTGATTGCGAGTCCGGCACTATTATCACTGAGCCACCATCTGGTCAGGATATCATAATTCATCCACATACTGGGATATTGGCAAAAACATATTGGTATACAGTATTCCAATTATTTGCAAAGGCCTATTTGTATGCATAATTCCAATCTTTGCAGGTGAATTCCTTTACTCCGTAATCCAATGTTTGCAAAGACGTATTAGAAAACAGTAGTCCGACTTTACAAAAGCATATTTGAAGTAAGTAATCCAATGCTTACAACGGCATATTTGAACAAAGTAATTCTATCTTTACAAATGCATATTTGTATACAGTTATCCAATATTTACAACTGGTATGTTTAATTCATTTAATATAGACTATACTTATCATCATTATTATAGCGTAAAAGCGTTGCAAACATAAAACACATGAATATACTAAGGAACACACTTTCTTCCATAATATATGACAATTATTTTGAGTGTCCGGTTTTCACAGTAAGTCAAGAGGAGCTGGTAATAATAATAATAATAATAATAATAATAATAATAATAATAATAATAATAATAATAATAATAATAATAATAATAATAATAATATAATAATAATAATAATATAATTAAACAAAATATTCTGTCCATCTTTGTACAAAACATTTAATTAGGCACGTGTACAATTAATTAGTTTAATGGAGGCCTGTGAGAGTTTCTGTCATGGGTTTTTCGATATTAAATTAAGGCTACGTTTGCTTAAACTGAACAGGATAGACCTCATATTCTGATAAAGATATTGAAAACTGTAATTTCTGAAAGTTACCAGGAATCAATTAGGTACTTAATATTTATCACGAAAACTGCGTTTGTTTAACCCAGTTCAGCCGGGAAATGTATTTCATGCAGATTGGACACACTGTGAAAGGAGGCATGAAAATTTTCAGTTTAAATGTGCTAATAGCAAATTTGAAAATTATTCTACTCTTTTCTACAAGAGAAATGAATGTAAGAAGACATCGATTAATTTAAAAAATAAATTCTCGTAAAATCATCCACGAGAAAAGATTTGTCTGGAAATATTGAGGCACACTTTTGTAAAGTAAATGCTTAAAAACACAAGGTAATTGCAACAATATTGCGTCATTCGTTGAATCTACTATGATAATTTGTGGATTTATTTGCTTGTATTTAATGGATATATATTTTTAAAGTCGTCGATCAATAATAATAATAATAATAATAATAATAATAATAATAATAATAATAATAATAATAATAATAATAATAATAATAATAATAATAATAATAATAATAATAATAATAATAATAATAATAATAATAATAATAATAATAATAATAATAATGATAACAACTGTTTGTAGCAGTTGTGTCTCCATATCGTCACATGGTAGCCATAAAGTATTTATTTTTCCATCTGACTTTTAGTCGATGTGTTCGCGTTTATTTTATAGTCATATACCAGTCAACACAGTGGTTCCCCCGACCCCTGGGCTACGGACCGGTACCGGACCGTTGATCAAATGGTACCGGGCCGCCCAAGGTAAATTACATTATTATTAAATTATTTCCATTTTATTTACTGTTGTGTATTCCTCTTGGGTTTATATTCACTTTATATTCATTTATATTCATATTTATTTATATTAATTTTTGGTGTAAACGTATTTTATTTTGAAGACATGTTTAAATGCCATAAAATTAGAATTATTAAATCAGAACAATCTAAAATATAAACAATCAACGTCCCACCTCCCTCAGCGGGTCGCGGTAAAATTATCAAACATTGACCGGTCCGCGGCGACTAAAAGGTTGGTGACCACTGATTCAACATACTCCAATGCAGGTTTGTTCGTGCATTGTGTTACCGACTGAATTGATATACGCCGTTCAGACCTATCTTGTCAGCTATCCTGTTATTATTATCAGTTACATAATAGCTAAATAATCATGTAATATCATGCGGCCACTAATCCAAAATTATGATTCATTTCGTGTTATATTTTTCACTTTTGTATACGACAGACGTGACAAGGAAATGTTAATGAACCTTTTAAAGCAACATTTCCCTGTTTTAAGGCTACATTAGGGGTGGGCGGTTTTACGTCTCTCGATACCTATATTTTTTTTTGAAAGCGTCCTGGCAAAGACATATATTAATTAGGATCAGCTGAAGGCGGAGCAACTTTCCCCCAGTACGAGTCTCTTGTGTATATATTTTCCAATACATGACACGTATGAAGACAGCAATGAAGTAGTAAACGTTGCAGGGTAATTCCATGCGATGGACACCATTTCATTCATTGAATAAATCCTTATATAGATCTAGGACAAACATTGTGCCCTAAATGATTGAACTCAAGTACATCAAAGCTTTAACAGACTAAACGAAATATTTTACTTATCAATTTATTTATAAATTTGTTTTTGGAATTCATCTAAATACACGAAATAACTGATACTTGATGGTAAACGTTTAATAGCATACTGACATCTTAAGAACATTCATTGCTTATCTATTTAATTGCAAATTATATATAAGTGATTCATAATAACTTGCAAAATAACTGATACACTCTCCTCCCAAAGATAAATATTGATTGGCATTTCTCATTTGTTGGCTGCACAAAGGATATGAAGTGCATTTGTTTGATTTAGTATTTTAATGTTATTTAGTGCGGAGGCATCATGCTTAAGTGTCTTTACAAAGGTAATGCCACTAGATTCAACCTTGCCTGTTCTGATGGTTGAATTCGACTAGTACACTCAATTGGATGCCTCAAACGACATGATAAAAATAGAATATATGTAGGGGGTTGGGCAGAGACAAGGAAATCCCAATCAATATTGTTATATTATTGGTCTTCACAAGAGTCTATACAAATAAAGGAAGCTGATGACTGGGATGTCTTTACGTTTTTCAAGGACAGACATATATTATTTTTCTCACCCAGTTTTTCTAACCGAATTAAAATAATATTACACCTTTGCAAGTTTTTTAGGAGATAAAAAACAACGCAATATTCACCAAGTACTCTTTTATCGTCATACATTATACAAAGGTCATCAGACTTTGCACTCTTTAATCAAAACTTGAATAATTATCAAAGTGGAATGTAGCTATATGTCCCACTTTTTGAAGAAAAACAAAGAAAAAAAAAACAAACAAAAAACAATGAAAAATATTATAATTTCGTTTTGGAAGTATTGCGCAATGAGATTATGGAGCCACGTGCATTTGTTTTTACTGCGCATGTATCCTGTCGACCCTAAGTACACACGATCTACGCATAAGAAAATTGAAACATTAATTTATTTGGTAAAATTACTGCATATCACATTTAATCAATCAATCTCACATGAAAGTGATAATAAATAATTAATGTATTTTATGCGATTCATTTTTAAATTTATCAGTTCGAATTTTGGAAAACGTTTTATGGTATTCTCGAGTACGATACTCGGTAGTACAGAATTCCTACTGTTTATTGCTCTAATGAAGTGTATATAGACGTCAAGAAATATATCATTTATGACTTTTTAGTAAATTTATACTTTATGTCCAGGAAATATGGTGAGTGATGCGAACGCTAGTTCAAGGATACGCTACTTGTTAGCTCTGGTTGGTAAGTGCCAGAGATTTCATTTAAAAATGCATTATTTTATTTGATTCATCTGGGGCGGATTGAGGATCTTCGACAAGGTTAGAAAAAAAGAGTTAGAAATAATACAGTTCTGGTTTATACCGTGTTCAGAAGACGTAAATGATCAGTTTTATGGGTAGCTGGACTAATAGTTCAAATTATGCCCTAGTGACGAGCAACTATTACTCCTCGGCGAATTTAATGCTAGAGTAGGTGTGGACCAAGAGTCATTGCCTACCTACCTAGGACATCATGGCACTGGAAAGATCAACGAAAACGGTCAAAGACTGCTGCAACTGAGCATCTATCATGACTTGTGCGTTACAAACACCTTCTTCAAGTGTAAGCCACAACACAAAGTGTCATATAAACACCAAGGGTCTCATCGTTGGCACCAACTCGACTTGGTCATCACTATGCGTTCTACCCTGAACAGCGTCCTCTCCAACTATAGCTAGTTCAGACTAAGACTCTGACCGAGACGTGAGTAGCAGAGTGCGCCTAAAATCACGTACACTACATCATCCAAGCCAAACCTTTGCCCTCGCATCAACACTTCGCAGATACCTATCCTATCCAAGGTGGACGAGTATGTATCCGTCCTGGACCATGCTCTGCGGGTTCTGCCAGAGCACGATGCCACAGCCAAGTGGAACGTCATGAATGATACCATCCATATAACAGCCATGTCAACCTTTGGTAGAAATGATCGGCACAGCCAGGACTTTCAAGGATGGAACCAGTATTCGAGGACAAACGAGCAGCCATCATATCTTATAAAAAAGCCTCAATGAATGGAAGCTTGCTGTCATCAGAAGAGTCCGAAGCACCACCCAGCGCATCGCTAGACAATACCCAAACGAATACTCTCAGCAAATGTGTGAATTACTCCAGCGCAGTGCAGAGCTGGGAAACATCCAAGGCATGTATAACATTATCATGAAAGCCCTAGGCCATACAATGAAAAGAATTACCTCCCCCTTGAAATCTCTGACTGGAGAAAAGATCACAGCAACGAGCAACATATGGCCAGATGGTGGAACAATACTCAGAGCTATATTCCCAAGAAACACTAGTCACTAATACGGCACCTAGCAACATACAGAAATTGCCCAGTCTGGAGGAACACAACAAAATGCCAACCATAGAGGGCAACAAAGCCATCGACTCCCTCAAACGACAAAGCACCAGGTAGCAATAGTATCCGGCCCCAAGCCATTAAACGTGAAAACCCAACATTGCCACAGCCGCTGAATGAGCTACTCTGTCTCTACTGGGAGTAAGAAGCACACCCCCAAGACATACTCTATATCACCATTGTAACCCTCTACAAAAACAAGGGCGACATCAGTGATTAAACAATTACAGAGGAATCTCGCTCCTGTGATCTTCTCCTTAAGACAACTTCAAGAGAAGAGCAGAGAGCAAGGCCAACCACTCTACTTGATATTCAACGACCTTACCAAGGCACCAAGGCTTTTGACCAGTAAGGATCTATTTGAACTTATTGGGGAGATCGGCTGCCCACCCACCCCCAAACGTCTCAGCAATATAATCTCCTTCCATGCAGATATGAAGAGTAGATTCCTTTATGATCCATTCTTCTCAGAATCCTTCCCCATTAACTACGAAGAGCGTATATCAGGAATGCGTTTTGGCGCCTACATTTTTAGGGATAGTGTTCCTCCTGTTCCTGTCGTACGCCTTTGACTTATCCACTGAAGGAGTATATCTGTATACCAAGTCTGAAGGAAGGCTGTTTGATCAAGCATTACTGCACCCAAAGACCAAAGTGAGATCAGAGTGTATCAAGGATATGCTCTTTGCTGACAATGCGGCTTTTATGACTCACACCTATGAAATATCCAGAACCTGGGAGACCGTTTCGCTGATGCCTACAAGCAATAATGCCTCACTATCATCCTGAAAAAGAAATTAATAAGCATGCAAGATGTTGCCACTGCTTCATCCATCAAAATCAACGGTGTTATCATGGAAGTAGTCAACGACTTTACTTATCTGGGATCAACTATTATCAACACTGTTTTGCTTGATGTGGAGCTAGAAAGAAGGTTCGAAAAGGAAACACCATCATGGCCCGACTAACGACGTGGGTGTGGGAGAACAGGGCGCTGACAGTGCACACCAAGACTCAAGTCTACAAGGCCTTCGTTTTCATATATTGATGTGAGACCTTGAGCACCTACATGTGGCGAGAGCATCTTCCATATATGGTGCCTAAAACACATTCTGAAAATCTGCTGGCCAGACCACGTCCCACACAACGAGATCCTTCAGCTTGCAACAATCCACAGCATGTACTCCTTGCTGAGAAAACGCCGTCAGACGCATGGAGGATGGGACTCTACCAAAGGACATCTTATATGGACAGCTGGCCACTAGCCCCAGAAAAGAGTCGGTCGAAAGATATGTGCAAGAGGGACATGAAGGCATTCCACCTGACAGCTTGGAAGTGTAGGCAGAGGACCGAGGAATCTAGAAACTGATGGTCAGCAATGGTATAAAACTAGTTGTTGTACGGATAGCCCAACTGGCCGCAGAGACGCGCACGAGAAAGAAGAGTTCAGCAGCAACCCAAGCAGCTCAGATTTTTCACTACGTTTGCATCAACAACATTAAGGAATGTCACTCGCTCATCGGCATGTACATCCACAACAGACGATGCATAAACCCAGAGACAGACCACACTCCAAGGGCGCGACTCTTATTATCTCCCGAGACTGAGCTGACGATGGCACACATGTGCTGCATAGAAGCATGTGTGTGATCATTGCTTGTGCTATGCATATGATTGTTTTTCCCGATAATATTTGTTTTATGGATGAAGATTAGAAGTATATTTTGAGTCATATATTCTATTTGGAACAACGTGTCTTCTCTGCCTGCCTTTACTTTTTTTTCTCAAGTTTTCATTCTCTGCCGAAAGTACTCGTTCTGAGTTTATTATGAATAAAAAAATATATCTACTTTGATCAGCCCGCAGAAGACACGTTCAATATTGTGCACTATCAATAACATACTCGAGTTATGCTTCCTCTTAATCCGACAACTACTTCGTATGCATATTTATTAGTGGTCATCCTCTGTTGCGAAATAATATATCATGACTGACTAAAAATAGCAAATTCACTGCAAAATATAGGTCAGATAAATGTTTACTTTAAAACTATTACTTGTACACAGTAATCTGGATTTCTATGACAGTCTCTTGCATGCAACAGATGACTTCGCGAGGAATACATGGAAATTAAACTCATAAAAGGTCTTATGAAATGTTGGCGGTAGATTGCGTGAGGGTTCTGGGATAGGCGGAAATGATATAATCCTTAAAAGCTCTAGGATCAAGGAAAACTAAATTTTTCTTACAAACCTACTAATAATAACACGATACTCGTTGTAATACTTGACATACCACTATTTTTAGAAGTTTGAAACTTAAGGGCTATGAGGCTTACATAAAATGTCTTGGTAATACTGGACATACCATATTCAAGTATTGGCATCTAAAGGCTTTGCGACTGAAATATATTTTACTAATTTTTTAATTATTTTTTCTTTGTTTTTCATTTCCTCTCATCCATTACTGAACGCACACTTATTGAGTTACCTAGTTATTAATTAAGCATATTGTACTTGAATTTATCCTCAATGCATGCACACACATCGTTCCGTGTTTGCTGTACGACAAGGCTATAAACCGTTTCTTCGCTCAACATGTTATCGTGGACAATTCTAGTCTTAAGCTGAATTTTAAGGTAGTAATGTTATTTCATAATATCTTTTCACTCTTGTATCTAATTTATTATTCAAGATATTTGCTTAAAAGAAAATGTCTTGCATTTGTTAATAAAGACAGATTCTGAAAATCTTAACTGTGTGTGCAAAGGGGCTATTATATTTTCTCTGAAAGACGCGTGATCAAGAAAAATCTAGATGATTCACATCCTGCTTGTTTAGAATTAGGTCGTCTTCTGCGAAAGAAAGTTTGAAATATAAATTGAAAATGAATCAAATTATACCAAAAGTTCTCGAACTCTTAATATTTTTCTTTTGTTTGCATTTTCCAACACGAGCGGTGAACTCTGTCTTGATTGAATGTTATGATACGAATCTTTGATACTTCATTATAAGCACATAATTTTGAATTATAAAATATTGTTCATTTAACATTTTAAGTAAACTGTTGCTTCCGTTACTTACTTGTTTCCTAATCGTTATAGAATAGAACATTGTGTTCTTTTAATAAAATTCGATTTCTAAGTAGTGGTTATATTTTGGAATACGCAAAGAGCAAGGAGAGCCACACCTATTGACGTGTTGTGTTAATGGCGTTAAAGTAAGTAAATAAATGAATGTCAACTTGTCCCAAAGATAACAACACTCTGAATTCTGAATATACAAGCAGCAAAGACTGAATGTTTAAGTTCTTTAAGATGCAGTTTTAAATAAAATTTCTCTTTTCTGCTCTTTTTGTTTCAGTAATTTAAAATTTTACTAATAAATATTACCTCATGAGTAATATCACATTGTCAGATTTAGATTGCGGTTATTGATTTGAACATCATCTATATTTGCATAAACAATCTTGCAAAGCACAGTGCAAGGGTGCAGAAGTAGAGGAAGATAGAAAAAAAGGTGGGAAGACAACATTAAGGAGTGGAAAGGAATGGAATTTAGAGATTACGAAAGGGCAGAAGAAAACAGGGAAAGATAAAGAGAAGTGGTTGTAAACTCAACTGTGGAACCCTAACAACCTTGTGGGTTAAGGGTTGATGATGATGATAACGACGACGACAATGACGACGACGATGATGATCATGAGGAGGAGGAGGAGGATCATGATGAAAATATTGATTTACGCCAAAGCCTTCAATACCCACAAATTTACCAACTTTACCTCGAGTCATACGCATGTGTATTATTTGTGCGTACTGAAGGATTAAAATTTAGACAGTCAAGATAATTCTATCGCAAGCGTGTTGGGTTTGCATAGCAAATTTGGCTAGACTAACATAAACAATGTCAGCATCGACAAGTACTCTGCAATCGCAGGTGCTGAGAATTCCGTCTTTACATATACCAAAACATCGGTGTCATTGCTGAAACTTTTCTCGAACCTGAACAACTTTACCCTTTGAAAATGTAAACAATTTGCGGAGACAAAAACCTGCAAGGATGTAAAAATTAAAATACACTGTCAAACATGTATTCGATTTTTACTAAATGTAAATCAGTTACTTATTTTGGGTCGCTAACGCCTAAAATCTATATCTTGTTTTTCATTTAAGCCAACACGATCTCAAAATCCGCAATGCTAATTAAATTTTTCCTCGATAGGCATCGAATTGAGTTTATTAATCGCACTGAGATTGATTTTTGCTGGTTTGAGAAGTTTTGAAGAGGCACGTATTAGACACATGGTAATGGTGTTGCTTATGGAGGTGGAATTGTTGTGATTCCCTCTGCATCCTGGCCAACGGTGTATGTTGCAGCGATTCCATAAACTGAATCAGTAACAACACACATACATACACACACACGCAAACACAAATACACTCTCTCTCACACACATACACACTCACACAAACACACACACACTGCACTCGCGCGAGGACACACTAACACTCTCTTTCATTCATATCGCGAGTGATTTCTGCTTACAGCTTTTTTCGATTCGATTATGGGATCGTCGATAACATTGATAATTAATCAAATTTCTTTTATTTGTAATGTAATCGCAATGTAAAACTGCTCGACAGGCTGGGCTTGTCAGGTTTAAGATGCACACGCACTTCGAACCAATTATCCTTTCTTACTTTTGCAACTGCCATAAAATCACAGAACTAACTAGTTATGAAATAGTTAAGTCTCCGGTGGCTGTTCATTCTTTGAGCCTTGTGCCACGTTCACATAGAAACATATTAATAGCGCCATTGATATGTCAGAAAGGTTCATCGTTTTCGTCCAGTAACTGTTACCCGTAAAATAAGTTTCCGTTAATAATAGTAGAGATTTTCTTCTTCGTAGAATGGGGAATGTTGATAAAAATAAATGTTGATAAAAAATAAAAATATGACCGGGGTAGATATGTGGGTAAATTCTGACTCATCGTGGCATACCAAATTCTGAGTGCCACTACTTCTAGAACAAGATCATACTTTAGTGCTGACGTTAATATAATTAATTCCCAAAAGCATTAACATGACGTTTCTTATATCAACATTAACAAATAAAGTAATAGCATCGTCTAGACAAGTGAAGAATAGCGACGATTAAGTTCAGTGATGGCTTCAAAGTTTTCCAATGAAAATAACCATTCTCAGCCGGTATGTCGCAATGTCCATTTATAAAATCAAGCGTTGTTATTTTATTTATAAAAATCGGTTCATCCTTGTATTGTATTTTGTTTTAATCTTTCTTTAAAGACAATTCTATATGGGTAAGAACAGTAAGTGATAAAAAGGGTATGAGCAAAAGCTATTTTTAATTGCAACTTGGACAAATTGAAACGGAAAAGTTAACATGGGTGAAATACTGTGCTGAAAAAATATATTTCATAAATATTTCTACTGTCTTTTTCTAACATAATAATAATAATAATAATAATAATAATAATAATAATAATAATAATAATAATAATAATAATAATAATAATAATAGTAATGATAAGAAGAAGAATAAGAAGAAGAAGAACTTTTTCTTGCAGTGCGTAATCATTCAAAATATAACTAAAAATTTCAAGTGTAAAAATATCAAAAATGAGAATTTAAAAACAAACTAATGATGTCAAGCTCACGACGAAATTCAATTACTTTGTTTCCTTAAGTATATTTCTTTATTATTAAGCCTTCAGTAGGAAAACCAAATGAATATATAATTAAAAGTTTACATCATTTGTATGGAAACTCTGAACGCATTTTCCACGAAAGAACTTGCAATATTACTAAGAACAAAACTCATTCATATTTTACATTAGACAAAGTTAACTGCTAAACAATTAAGGAATCCGATTGTATTTCAAAGAGATTTAAGTATACTGTTCTGTCGTTTGGGAAGATACAATCTGTAGTTTTCTTCAGGTTTTAAATCTAATTTTGAATATGTAGTCATTTCAAGTAAAATTTTTGACAATAGTCGAATACTTAGATTGAAAAGTTTCGATTCGTTAAACAATTTGTTTTTGAAATGAGCACTAATATAGAACCCTTGATGTTTATTTTGTCCATGATGAAGTAGATTAGCTTTAATTCGGACTTTTTCTTAAGTTGATTGGCTTTGCATCTCCATTGTAGTGTTTCGTTTATTTACTACTGAACAGTCTTGCTCTTTCTTTGAATGAATCTTTTTAATTGTATTTATATCGTTAAAGATTATAATTTCCTTCAAAGTGTCATAGTATAGAAAGTTAAAGTTGCTCAAGAAAAGGCACTCTTAATTCAAAATTAAGGAGAAACTTCCGTAAGAAAAAAATATTAATCAAATGGTCTACCACAAATAGACAAAAGAAAGGTCTCCTAAAAAGAAGTATTATCTAATATGCCTGTGTTAAAATATAACATGTATCGCATTTTTTGCAATGTCTTCTAAGTAAGGATTTTCATAGCAAGAATTATACATTAAAATGACTCACAGCGCATACAAAATCTATACAGCATGGACTATGTGCACAAAACTGGTGAATGACTTTCGTAGGTGGAAAGAAAGAAAGGAAAAGACGTTTTGGCACGGTATGAAGGAATAGAAGAATATAAAGGATGGATGACTCGTACTTTACGACGGATCAGAGAAGAATACGTGATTGGCACAGACTGAGAGATATACACTGTTTGAGGTATGAATAATAGGCAGAGTGTGAATAATAAATAATAGGCAGTGTTAAGGATTAATAATAGGCAATGTATGAAGGATGACTAATAGACAGGGTGTGAAGGATGAATACTAGGCAGTGTATGATGGATGAATATTAAGCAGAGTGTGAAAGACATATAATAGGCAGGATATCAAGGAATAATATTAGGCAATGGTTGAAGGATCAATAACAGTCAGGGTGTGAAGAATGAATAATAGGCAGGGCGAAAAGGGTGAACAATAGTGTAAAGTGCAAATAATATGCAAAGTGTGAAGGATGAATAATAGACAGTGTATGAAGTATGAATGATAGGCACAATGTGAAAGATGAACCAGAGTGTGAATAATGAATAATAGGCAGTGTGAAGTATGAATAATAAGCAAAGTGTGACGCATGAATAATAGGGATAGTGTGAAGGATGAATAATAGGCAGAGTGTGAAGAATGAATAATAGGCACAGTGTGAAGGATGAATAATAGGCACAGTGTGAAGGATGAATAATAGGCATTGTATGAAGGACGCGTAATAGGCAGTGTGTGAAGGATGAATAATAGGCGTTGTGTGAAGGATGAATAATAGGCATTGTATGAAGGATGATTAATAGGCATTGTATGAAGGATGAATAATAGGCGTTGTGTGAAGGATGAATAATAGGCATTGTATGAAGGATGATTAATAGGCAGTGTGTGAAGAACGAATATTATGAAGAGTTTGAAGGATCAATAATAAGCAGGGTGAGAAGGATGAACAATAGTATGAAGAGCAAATAATATGCAGAGTGTGAAGGATGAATAATAGACAGTGTATGAAGGATGAATATTAGGCAGAGTGTGAAAGATGTATCAGAGTGTGAATGATGAATAATAGGCAATGTGTGAAGGATGAATAATAGGCAGTGTGTGAAGGATGAGTAATAGGCATTGCATGAAGGATGATTAATAGGCAGTGTGTGAAGGATGAATAATAGGCATTGTATGAAGGATGAGTAATAGGCAATGTGTGAAGGATGAATAACAGGCATTGTATGAAGGATGAGTAATAGGCATTGTGTGAAGGATGAATAATAGGCATTGTATGAAGGATGAGTAATAGGCAGTGTGTGAAGGATGAATAATAGGCATTGTATGAAGGATGAATAATAGGCATTGTATGAAAGATGAGTAATAGGCAGTGTGTGAAGAATGAATATTATGCAGAGTGTGAAGGATCAATAATAAGCAGGGTGAGAAGGATGAACAGTAGTGTGAAGAGCAAATAATATGCAGAGTGTGAAGGATGAATAATAGGCAGTGTGTGAAGGATGAATAATAGGCAAAATGTGAAGGATGAATAATATACAGTGTGTAAGTTGCATAAAGGCAGAGTGTGAAGGATAACTAATAGGCAATGTATGAATGATGAATAATAATCTTTTTATGAAGGATGAATAATAGGCTTTTTGTGAAGGATGAATAATAGGCTTTGTGTGAAGGATGAATAATAGGCTTTGTGTGAAGGATGAATAATAGACAGATTGTGAAGGATGAATAATAGGCATTGTATGAAGGATGAATATTAGGCAGTGTGTGAAGGATGAATAAAAGGCAGTGTGAAGGATGAATCATAGACAGATAGTGAAGGATGAATAATAGTCATTGTATGAAGGATGAATATTAGGCATTGTATGAAGGATGAATATTAGGCATTGCATGAAGGATGAATAATAGGCATTGTATGAAGGACGCGTAATAGGCAGTGTGTGAAGGATGAATAATAGGCGTTGTGTGAAGAATGAATAATAGGCATTGCATGAAGGATGAATAATAGGCATTGCATGAAGGATGAATAATAGGCATTGTATGAAGGATGAATAATAGGCATTGCATGAAGGATGAATAATAGGCACAGTGTGAAGGATGAATAATAGGCATTGCATGAAGGATGAATAATAGGCACAGTGTGAAGAATGAATAATAGGCATTGCATGAAGGATGAATAATATGCAGTGTGAAGGATGAATTATAGACAGATTTTAAAGGATGAATAATAGGCAGAATGTTAAGAATCGGTAGGATATTAGGACAAAAAAAATTGGCACGGTATGATGAATCAACAGTACATGAAGGTTTAGCATGACATAAAGCATTTCAACAGCATGAATAACGAGTTATCAAGAAAAATAGAAATGATTGGCGCAGTTTAAAGAATTAAGGATCAGAACATTTTGAAATATCGGCGCAGTATGAAGTTTTGTAGGCCATGTATGAAGGATTAGCACAGTATTAAAGATTATACAATATGAAGGGTTAACACAGTATGAATGAAAGGCATTTTACGAAGGACGGAAATTATGTAAATTATGAAAGATCGTGATGGTATACAGCAATGGAACAGACTAAAAATATTGGCACAATATTAAGTATCGATACTGTATGAAGAATGAATGACTGGCGAAATGAGAAAGACTTCCTCGGTACTAAGGATGAATGATCGGCATAAATAATTGGAATGGTATCAACAATTGGCCCAGGATGAAGATGAAGGATCGGCACTGTATGAAAGATCAAGGCAGTATAAAATATAGGAACAGTATATACGCAAACTGTGTACGTGTTTTGTTCCGAGTCGGCAGGAAGAACGAGCTAGACATTACGTGTTTTGTTCCGAGTCGGCAGGAAGAACGAGCTAGACATGGCATAGGGATACATCGAGGCCGTTATATTGAAATATATCCATATATTTTATCAAACAAGTTTTTCCCCCGATTTATTACACAACACGAATATAGATTTGTATTTATGACACAACCAAGTTAACATATTCAATAGTTTTAACTTTACTCCATGGAGAAATTCAAACAAACTTAGGTTTAAAAAAATTCAGTTATATTTCTGCGTGGACGTTAAGGAAGGGATCTAAGCAGTTCGAATTACGGATTGAACAGCTGTTTCGAACGTGAGCTCAATCATGTAAATTTAAATACAGATGTGCTAGAATGACGAAGGATCGACACGGTATAAATATGAAAGATCGATGCAATGTGAAGAGATTGCATAGCATGGATGGACGGTACATCGAACTATCGTATCAATGTGAATAATGAAGGGCCGGTACATTGTGACCAATAAAGTATCCGTCAAACATGAACGGCTGACACAGTATGAAGAATACGTATTAATAGAGCAAGAAGGGTTATCTATTTATGAAGATCGAATGATTGGGACAATAGAACGAATGAATGATCTATTCGCAGCGTGAAATATTGGCACATAAATAAGAATCAGCAGTGTATATAAAATAAAAGATTGGTACATGACGAAGGTCAAAGGATCTGCACAATATAAAGGATCCTCTGACGTCTCCACCGGTTTTGTCTGCAGTCAGCTTCGAATGCCATCTTTGATGTTCACCTCCTTAGAAAGCTGGATCTCTCCTGTAACACGGTCATTCTTGCTACTGTTTACTAACAGATATTTACGCAGGTGTTCTAGAAACGGTTATTAATGCGAATATTTCACGAGGCAAACCCGCCAACATTTTCTTCCATCCACTTCTCTACGACAGCTTTTTAGTCCATGAATTATTATGGGTTTATTGGGTTACAATTGCCTTAACTAGGATGAAGAATGCAAACCTTGTTACAACCATCGAGAACATAGCATGCTTCTTATGATGCTGAGTGTGCGAGCTTGTCACTCAACGCACTGCGAGCTGTCACGTGTTCCTCCAAGGAAAAATAAGGATGCATCTGTCAGGATCATGAGTAATATAATAGAGAACATTTCGAAATGAATGGTTCATAAGTCTCAATAATAAAATAACAGAATGAGGTTAACTTATCCAACAAAACTATTGTTTTCATTACATAACCGTAACATTAACCTCTTATGTTCCAGTCTGTTGCAAACATAAATAGCGTGCGTTTTCTTCTTGCAAAAGATGCACTTAGGAAGAAAGGGGGTTTCTGATCATTCCAATAAGAAACTTGATTCCTAAACGTTGTGCCAGAGTTTGATCTGGACATGCTCAAATGAGACTCAGGTGGTTGTTTTTACCAAAATGGAAACAAAAATGCTGAAAGAAAAATCTACTGACAAAATAAACATTGTGCATCAAGAAATACAAACAATATTTTCTAAAGTTTCGACATTTTGCTCAACAAACTATGTTTTAGCGTCAATATGGATGCAATTTTTGAACTTTTGAACTAATATAAATTGTCTCCGGTAATTGTAGTCCTGACCAGCTTTGTTGTCTGAGACCACCGATTAAATAATTGGTCTTTTTCTCTTTGCAGATTTCACATAGGTGAGTCCAGTTTCATGTTTACATTCTTACACGCTTGTTAACATTCCACATGTACCAACTAATAACCCTTCAAGATATATTCCTTAACCACACCATAAGCAGGACTTTATTCTACTTACTGACAGTTAAGAGCTGATCTGGCTTTGACTATATGTACACTTTGTAATAATAGTCAAATGCTGTCTTGGATATTCCAGATTTAAACGTTTTTATAAAATGAGGAAAATATTTATCTATTTTATTTTCTTTAATTGGCGGGTACTAAGGTAATATTTCTGGTAATATCAAAAACTGATTTTGTGTGTAATATGGAAATTGGGGAGGGGGCTTTTTTACATTTGTCAGTTCTAATAATTTAGTCTAAACTGTATTTACTTTAGTATATTTACCCTCTGAGACTATTTACACCACTTCTTTATCATTTACATCTCTCTCTGTCTCTCTCTCTGTCTCTCTCTCTCTGTCTCTCTCTCTCTTTCTCATTTTAATTTTAATTCTTGTACGATGGTTTTAAAACCAGATAGAAATTAGTTAATTATCAAAAATCACTTTCATCCAAACAACTGTATCCTCAAAATATTGGATCAAACCCTTTCTTATTTCTTTCTTCAATAAACAAGACCTCCTCTCGTCAGGATCATGTTGTCCTGATAGCTGGA
>JAEAOA010001185.1:632500-722123 GCA_016746295.1 Potamilus streckersoni
TCTGTCTGTGTTTCAATTTCAATTCTATATGCCTTCCTTAATCAGGGTGACTATAGGGACGTCGGTCAGTTAAAAGTTACAAGTCTATTGAAACAATTTCTGGTTTTCAGCCGCCTTATTACTTGTTGCCATAGACACAAACTCAGCTGAAACGATTAGTTCAAAATTTAATCTATTTTGACGTGTCCTTAAGGCTGCATTCCTAAAAGCCTCAAACAGGCTTCAGATTTAACAGCTTTGAGTTAGTTGGCATTATTTCACAAATAGGCTGGTGTGAGCAACATGTTTTATTGTACCAGTACATGAAATTATTTAAAACGTTTATTGGGATAAATTGCGCATTTATTCCAGTGCAACAAACTCTGATGTTATAATCTATAAAAAGCAAAACATATAAAAGATGAGCAAACAAAAATATCAGATTGAATGTCTATGAAGAAGAACATACAAACCCTACCTATCATTGTGTCTCATTGGCAGCATGTTCATTTTATGTTTGTCGTAATATATTTATTCATTTTCTCTTCCTCATCTTTACCTATGTTTAATTTATACTTTCTGGTTTTAGTAAATTATGAAAGTAATCCAGCATTGCAAAGAATATAGCAATATCATTGGAAATAGACGCACAGGTATGAAGTGAAAATTAAGTCAGATTATAATGCTGCATTAATGCTGTTGACACATACTTTCTGATACTGATACATAATCAAACTATTAATATGGCTTATCTCGTGGCCGGTTACGTTTGAAAAAAAAAATTCCTGACACTTCTTTCTCCTAAGTTTAATTCGTCGATTCATTATAATGCTCAGATAGATTAAACAATAAGCACAAGTAACATTGGTTGCTTGATCACTGCGACGCTTGGTACAAATGCATTACAGTATAAATCATAGAGAGCATTTTGGTGATCTGATTAAACGAGCTAGTTCTCACTTAGATTTTATGACCTCATATATGTTTTTGTTTACGTGAGAAAGCATCTCATGACGAACCAGACTAGGGTTACAATTCCACCAATTTATTTCTAATTTTAAGCTATACTATTTCACATCTAGAAGAAAATAATTGATTTAGTTCAGATGTTAGGTTTCGTTTGAACGTCAAATAGCCATAATCTATTTACTAACACGGCATGATAGTGGTTAAAATTATATATCTATATGATCAAGGAGTCTTCCGAACAGCCCATTTTGTTCAAAACAATGAAACTATCGCGAGTTGAAATGTTTTTTTATGATCGATTGCATAGTAAGCCATTAGTAGATAAATGCTCTTGTTGTTTTCCTTGTTGCTTATTAAGATAAACTTGATAGTCGCTAGAAACCCGCTAAATCCAATAATCGTAGATATGAAAACTTAAGTAAATGTACCATTTTACAGAATTACATTCTTCAGTTCTCCACATCTTTATATCCGAGTTGGTATATCGGGTAATTAGTCTTTAGAGTAATAGTTATCCAGATCACAGGCTTTAATTAAACTTTTCGGGCAACACCTCTTTATTTTTGCGGTATTAAAAAATATTTATCAATCAGATTGCATAAAGATAAATAATAAAAATCCCTTAATATACACATGACATCATATTTTGAAATAGTGTGTGTGTTTTTGTGTATATATGTGTTATTGTGTGTGTGTGTTTGTGTGTTTATGCATACGTTGTCTGTTAAAAAGTACTTATTATGTGACGTGATGAACATTTTATATATGTTTTTCCTGGCCTAATGGTTAGGGTGTCCTGTGGGAGGTCGCAGGTTCTTATCTCAGCCTAGTCATACGAAAGACGTCTAAAAATAGTTCTAGCAGATGCCTCGCTTGGCGCGCAGCATTAAGAGGTTAGTGTTATGACTAGTCGGCCTGGTGTCAGGATATGTCTGTGGAATTGAATAAACTATAACACCGCAGACATAAGAGCGATTTAGCTGAAAAACTGTTAAAGCTACGGTGAAAATCTAAATGACACACACACACACACACACACTTTCGACATCTTGAAGTATATCAATCCACTGGCACATCATGTATATATATATATATATATATATATATATATATATATAAATATATATATATATATATATATATATATATATATATATATATATATATATATATATATATATATATATATATATATATATATATATATATATAATACGAATGGTATATTATAAGTATCAAACATCACTGGTCTGCCATACATATAGAAAATCATTGAGCTGGCATACATATAAAAACATTAGTGGTACATCATACATATAAAACTTCACCGGTTTATCATACATAAAATACCATGGCAAATCATCTCTACATATATGAAACACCACTGTCCGTCTTACATATTAAACAACACTGGCACGTCATACGTAAATAGCCATTAGCCACCCGTCATATACACTAAATTAAACTGGACATCCATCCGTATAAAACACCACTGTCCCGTCATACATAAAAACTCACTGGCCCGTCCCTCATAAAGACATCAGTGACCATTAATACATATTAAACATCAATAGCAAGTCAAACATATACAACATCACGGGCCAATCGTCCATATGAAACTGCTACGGCCCATCATACTTATGAAACGCCACTGACCGATCATACATCTAAAACATCACTGGCAGGTCATACATGAAAACATCACTGCCGGTCATACGTGAAAACATCACTGGCAGGTCATACATGAAAACATCTCTGGCAGGTCATACATACAAACTTCACTGGCAGGTCATACATGAAAACATCAATGACAAGAGCACTGAAATATAAAACGTTTATTTCTAATTTTTATTGTAAGAGACACTGTACCAATGTCTCAGGATTTAACAGTGATTTTTAATTGCTAAACTCAGAACTTCACTCTGAAATATATTTGCATCTTACAATCTTTAACTCTTTGTAGAAATATTTTACTGAACAAATTTATATCTCATTTGTTCAATCCATATAAAATCAAACCCATCGAAAGATAATAATTGTTTCACATCTTTGGCCCTTGTTAGACTACTCATATTAGCAAAACACTTTTACATTAGACAACAATTATATAAATCTCCTTGATGATCTACGTGGACTGCACCAAGCCAAATTTTAATACATCGTGAATATTAAGTAAACAGTATGTAATCTGCTATACCAGGATCTTTAATGACAGCTCATGTGGGGGCCCAGGCTGGCCTAATTTTCTAAAGCGCTCGCCTTAATCGATCACTTCCATCTTAGCTTTGGTTGCTTGGGTTCGAGTCTCGGGCTCGGCCAATATGGGAATGTGGAAAAAAAAAACTTGCTAGTATCTTCCTGTGGATCAAAGACTCTTACCGATGTTTTCCTGGATATTGCTTCACTCGTTATATTGGCCACAACGTATAACCTATCATTTGCTAAACATGACGTTAAACCCACAATAACGACAATAACAGCAACGCATGCAGAATGACCAACTAGCATGAAAAGTGGTATTGACTAAGATGAAACGTTAGTACTCTATGCTTGGGATATGTAAAAAAAAGCATCTTCGCAGAATATATAATATGTAATTGTTTTTATGTAATATACATTAAAGAAAGGCGGCGAAGTAATCTTGTGTGATAGTCATTATAAAACTTTTGTATCTCATATTTGCCGTTTGAATGGGATGGAGAGCACACCAATGAATAACATGTTTATAACTTAAGGGTTTCTAGTCAGTACCAGGAATTCTGCAAATAAGCAAGAGGAATATTTGGAGCATTTTGATATTTTGCATCGTGTGTTCGTACTCATGGTGCTGAGAAATATGTGTTCTTTTGCAGTAAAGATTGTGTCAGAATGCACTATTTTTGTATTCACTTTCTTAATTTAGTTGGCATTAGCTTTGTCTACCAAATGAAGGTAGCTATAAAATCAACGCACTGAGCGTGCAGTTTCCATTCTGTTGCATGGCGTGAATCAAATCCGGTTTGGCACAAATATAATATTAATTGTCGTACTTTTTGTACGAGTTGGTAAACCTTGTTAACCTCTCTTATAAAACCAGTGTTGAGCATGTGTGTGTATGCGTATTTGCATGCGTGTGCGTGTTTGCAATTTACTTTGTATAGCTAACTTCACTTTACTACGAACAAACTATATTATCACAATATCTAAATGCACATATAAAATCATATTCACTGGTTTGAAATTCAGAATATATAGCTTGTGTGATCGTGTCAAGAGTTGTTTGACTTATGTTTTATTTGAAACACTAGTTAAACTATTAGGTGAAAGCATATACATAGGATGCATGTCACAGCTGCATGAAACTTATTGGGTGTGATACTTGATCCACTATATGATTATAGTGATTGAAAATGTAAATATTTAATCTTTTATACCGTAGTATCATTATTAGGCATTTGGTGTTCTATCACCAATATAGGTCAAAACTGTATATACCCATGACTTTACCCTCAAAGCACATGCGAATTTATTATTTATTCAAGTTCATGGTTAACACGAACTGGTGTTGAGACTAGCCCTGTAAGCTCCCTCAAGCGAGATTACATTACTAGGTACAACAAGCAAGCTAATACAATGCTGGGTAGATTAACCATCTAATTGCCAATAGTTATCAGTCTTTTACTGCCTGTAAACGAATTGCCTGGTTTGGATCTTTAACGCTTAGTTTCTGTATCAGCACACGAATTCTTAAGTGGTTGCCAATTACCGCTAATGCAATCTCAAACTCCGCCATACTAATTATTTTATTATCGATAGTTATCGGAGAGAGTTTGATAATGGTACTGAGACTAAGTTGCGCTGACGAGAAAAGTTCCGTATACTGAATTTTTCGTGACCTAATTATGTCGAAATCAATTTATCAACAGCATCCACTTCACAGATTACTTTTGAGATGGCCCGAAAACAATTCTGACAGAAGATATGCTTGAGATACTGGCTACTCACAGACTAACAGCTGTTGCAGCAGCGATTCAACTAATTGTAACTGCCTCAACACAATGCTCTTGAGTTCATCTTAATGTTACTTTTCATTTTTTATTTTCTTACTTTAGCAGCTCTAAGGCTTTGAATTGTTCTTGTATTATTCATGTGATCACGAAGTATAATTAGCCAATTGTGTTGCAGTTTCATCAATGGGGATTGCAACCAACAAGCATAACCAAAATCACTATGGATATTGGCATCACCAGTCTGCCGATCGCGAACCCCTTAAGCAGATTTTTCTACCCCATCACCTCGGTCAGTATCCATCGCTAATATGAAACGATAAATTTAAACTTAAAAGACCTCCCAAAACAGCTATATACTCGACTAGATATATGCTGAGTCCTACGAATTGACTTTCATTTCTTTCGGCAACCGGTCCTGTTAATGCAAATTTAAAAGAGTCTGCAAATTTACCAATAGTATGACATTGGTAGACCTTCACGTCGCTTATCGTTTTCTAAAATTGTTATCACAACCCTTTTCGCAGCCAGTTCCTCAAATATGGTTTTGACTTGTGCAGCTTTAAGAGGCATGGCTTCAGAGTATAAGAAAGTGTACATTGGAAAACAAGACGCAAATTTACTAAGTCTTTAATATCGTTTCTGCTTCGTTGATTAATATTAATGTAACTTGAAAAAATGCTGTTATTGCAGCTATACGTGAGTGTATGGCTGACAGCACCTTGGCGGCCTTTTCGTTGACGCAGCATTTGTAGACGTAAGTAGCACATACTAGGCGTGTCTGAATATCCAGTTCTAACTGATATCAGTCATGGTTTTCACTATAGAACCTCGTAGCTTTAAAATAATTCTTGAATATCCATGTTAGGCATTTCTAATTTTCCAGGCTATTCTTGGGAACTCCTCTAAGTTAATCCAGGTCGACGGTATTAACAGCGCGGCTAGTAAACCTGGTCAAATCCGCTTTGGTGGAAAACCTGGTCAGATCCATATTATGGCTGTCTCTTCGAGTGGTTGGCGTCTGTTAATCTCAATAGCGATTTCGTATGCTGAGAAATATAGTTTCTAACTTATAATATCAAATCTTTAGGAGTTTATGAGTTTATACAGTGCTTGCAAAACAAGATGCCCACACATTGGACCGTTCAACCGAGTTTTTTATGGTTGTGTTAAATAAATCTGTGGTAGACGACTGTCATTGAGCCAGCTACATATGCTAAATAATCAAATTTTAAAGTGGCAACATAAGTTCATATGAGTCAAAATAGAAATATTGTTGTGGCTATATTGATGAAAATAGCTTAAAATTTCCGACTTCAGCGTGCGTGGGAACATGGTTCTGAGATCATCCCCCAGCAGCGATTTGTCTAGAAAATGTGGTGTTTTTTTTGTTATATATAGCAAAATTAATATTCTTCACTTGATCACTTGAGATCTGCAAGAACAGAGCCCTGCCGGGGCGAATCACAATTATTCACATATAGTCACTGATACCATGGTGTTTATAATGGACATTGAAACAATGACCACACTTGGATTACTTAACTAGATCCAGATGTTTGATGGCAAAGTAATACATCTGGAACACAGAGGTAAATTGAGTTTTGGAAACTTGAAAGCCTGTGTCAATATTTTGAATTAGAGCAGCCTTTCAAACGTGTAACTTGATTGCTGTGAACGTAAAGCATTATATTTTGTAGAGGGTGTTGGTTACCGTTTAAAATTATCGGGATCCCCACTCACAGCCACTGATTAAAATATTATCAAACTTGCCAGTTCAGTCTTTATACTTACTTGAACTTGGAATGCCATAAACACACGCCAAGGTACGCTGACACCTTATTAGGGGATTATTTGGGATGAGATTCTACTCAAACGGTGTTTGATTCGATCCTGTAGCTGTAGTGAGGAATGCAATCGTAGATGTTCCGCCAGACTCTATGAATGATTTCAAAAGTTCATCTTTAGCTAAAGAGTGACTTACTGTAGGCATGCACACTTTATGTTTGGATAACTCAACTTTACCGTTTTTAACGACATTAACATCCTGTCATCTTGGAGAATGTTATGGATTTAAGGGGTTAATGTGACGATGTGTTTTGCCCTAAAATAAGTTAACAAACATCTCTACAAAAAACAAACATGCGTGAGACTGGAATTAAGCAGGAACATTTTGCGTTGGCTAAGCTGTTTTCGTCGCGGATCAAAGAAAAAGTAAGACTGGATGTTGGCACCAAACAGTGTAGTGTCGCCAGTATGACGAGACAAAAGAAGTTGGTTGTTATTCTACAAAAGCTTAAAGTGCCACACCAGTGCAGATAACGTTAATAAAATAGAATATTATTTAAATAGAAAATATAATCTGGAAGCGGTATAAAAATGTCCGATGAAAAAATTCGCCGTAATAACTGAGAAATACGCTCAGGTGTGTTTTCGAAATTAATGCACATCTGACCGATTTAATTACTCGGTAATTTCTGGAGTGTGAAGATCGTCTGATGTCACATTATGAACACAGCTTAACTTCCGTTTCTGTCAAAACATAAACAAAGAACGTGTTGAGTTCCATATTAGTTTGTTTGAAAAGTTTTATCATCATAATCATACCAAAAGTGATCGTGGTGGTAAAAGCAAGGGCAGCGGGGTTAGTTGTGTTGCATCAAACTGAGGAAATACAAATGCTGATGAGTTTTCCATGCATTCCTTCCCGAAAGACCCAGCACTTCGACGTAGGTGGACAGATTTAAGTAAAAATCAAAAGATCAAACTGGGATGGTCCAACTGAGTTTTCTGCCCTCTGATCCGTTCATTTCACACCAGCATGATTCCCATTAAGGTATAGATTTGAGGTTGAGCAAATGGGTAGGGCACCAAAGAATGTCAAACTCGATGATGATGCCGTCTCTTCTATCCACTGTGTGATGGAAACTGACAATCAAGCCAAGGTAACTGCAAATGTATCAGAAGCTTCAATACCAAGGCATCTACTGTGTAGGCTTGAAATATTGTCATCATAAGAGGAAATAACTTGTCAAGTGTCACCGCCAAAGAAAATAAGAAGGGTCAATTCAAAGAGAGAAGCATCAAGGGTGAGTTTTTAATCACAAGTACCATACTATTTAATCTATGATATTCAACAGATCAGTCACCGCATCATTTCCATTTGCACCTTGTAGAACGTTTTTCATAGTTTCAAAAATAAATGCAGTAAATATCTAATAAATCAAGAACTGATTTAAAAACATATGATAAATATTGTCAAACATATCATGTTGACTTCAAATTTATTTGACCATGTGAATATATAATATTGTTGGTAGATTTAGAAGGCCTACATACATATTTCATTATCAGAATAATGTGTGACTCAGGTTACATATAGATATTGACAAACATGAAGAGGTTTATTCCCATCGCCTGTTTATAAAAATCTAGACAAAACAAAATTAATTAGAAATTTGACAATATTATGATATTTTAGGTAACATAACAATGTTCTTACAGTATGTGCCTATTAGCTGAATTCACTTGCACAATCATGCAGACAAATGCCAAAGTAACTGATACAAATACTGCCCTCTTTCCTTTACTGTAGTGTAAAGATACACCACTGCTACCGTCTTAGGATGCAAGTTATGAATTGTTTATTGAAGGATGTGGAAGATAATAATAGACATTAAAATACATTATGAGTATGTTAAATTGAAGAAAATCATGCTGTTCAAGTCTAAACCCGTTCTATTTTCATGCAGGATAGTAAAAAACCAAGCTTTGATGAATATTTTTTATAACCTATAGTATCAAAAGTATTTGAAAAGCTTGATGAGATTGTGACCAGCAGACAAATGAGAAAAGATGTATATATGCTGTCATCTGGACAACAAACTTCAGCACTGGAGGGATACCACTCCGTGATCAATCATTTTGCACCAAAGATGATTGGTTTCTCCTATCATGGAATGTTTTCAAGCTAAATATTAAATTATTGCACAAAACAAACAATGATTCAGGTTTCTCAGTGTTTTATTTATAGTCCAGTATACTCATCTTCAAATTAAATCATAAATATCAGAATCTAATCTTCTGATATGCTTCAATTGAAAATTGTATAACAGTATTTTGTGTTTTGGAATGTTTGCAAATAAAGTATCTATACAAATATATTAACTGACTTTTGATAGAATTAATATATTTTGCATCTTTATTTACTTTGAAATAGGTTTTGGCTAGCTGCATTGCATTTTAATGAAAACAGCCAAAGAGACCCAGCATGCACTAAGGATGAGAGAGCCAGATATAAAATAGTGTATCCAAAGTACAAGAAATGAGAATACACTGTCAGGAAAATCCTTGTTGACTCAATATATGGTAAGAATATACATTAGTAATTAATGCATAGAAAGGAATACATCACTTAGTGATATATATATATCTATATATATATATATATATATATATATATATATATATATATATATATATATATATATATATATATCTCTATATATATATATCTCTCTATATCTATATATATATCTATATATCTATATATATATATATATATATATATATATATATATATATATATATATACACACATATATATATATATATATATATATATATATATATATATATATATATATATATATATATATATATATATATATATATATAACCATTTTATTTTTAAACATGGGAAATGAAATAAAACAATATTTGTATGTGTATTTGTGTTGTTTCTTTGGGCATGATTTGTCAGTATTACTGTGGTATAAATGTTAGACAGTGTAGGCTGTATTAATAAACTCAATACTAGGCTGTGATGCATTGATCATGAAAACAAAATTTATGACAACAAAACTACATGAAAAATTACTCAGACCTTTTACTTACTCATTTTCTTGTTCTTGACCTTCTCCAAATAGTTGTCTATACTGATAGTATGCAACTTTTAAAACAAGGATGTCTAAACAAACTGGTCTGAACCCCGGTTGGTCTGTTATACATTCTCTATGTCACAACAACATACACATTCTCTTGAAGTGCGCATTACCAAACAATGTCCAAAATTACACGTAAAATAGAGTTTTATTCTTTAATGCAAAGTGCTGTGCTTGTCAAATTTATGTATGAAGACATCAATAGCACACATTACAATGTCACAAACGGACTAAAGTCAGGAACAGGTAAGACATTTAGTACAACAATATAAAATTGAATTTGATTTGAATGAAAATAAAAACTTCAAGCTGATGCATGCCAGAGGGGAAAAAGATTTATTTCATAGTTTACAAAACTCAACTATATGCATACATATGAGAAATTTGAAATTTTAACTTATAGTACAGTGTACAGAATAGAATTCACTTTTAACCGAAGTTGGCAATGTTGCTGATGACAAAAATGTACCTTTCAGTGAAGTGTAACCACTTCTGAGTAAGTGTCCGATTTAGTAATTATCGCTGTAGTCGATTTTGAGTCGAATTAACTGCTCGCAGTTTTATATTAATTAACCGAACCGTATCAACGTTGTTTTTTTGCTGATGCTATCAAAGACACATTTTGCAATATGTTTCGATCCGTTCACAACTTCAATGAGCCTATGAATATTCACTGCACAAAAATACCCAAGGCTATTACCGCAATGTGTCGCTTAACGAGGGTTCTCGCGTTAGCAAAACGAATGGGCTTAAAATATAAGGAAATTCACCATCGGATCACTTAATTGATTGATTTTATCTCGCGTGCTCAATAATGACGACAATATTCCAGATACCCTTTGGACCACCCATGCTGAAAATACGAACGAGTTGTTCTCAGAGAATTATCCAAATGAACGCAATCGAAGATTTAAGCAGTAGCGATACGTATGTAACGATGCTAATGCGATCCGAGTTATGAGTTGCTAAGCTACGATTAGCGTTGGGAGGACTTCTTGAAGTTCAGGTTTCGTTGATCAGGTGACCCCATTGTAACAAGATAAACGGGGTTGGGATCAGTTCACAACGAAGACATTAGGAATGGTTACGAAAATAAGATGTTTATTTATTGATGATTTACAGTTGGAAAACCTTATACTAACTTGTGAGCAAAATATCCAAATTGGATATTTAAAACAATGATAAGCAATGAGTTATATATTTATAACTTATATAAATAATATAGTTCCTAAATGGAGCAATTTTAACGAACAATGAACTGAAATTAAACAAGCATTAACTGCAAAAAATGACGACTGTTCAATGTGGTTTCACTCAAATAATAATAAAATGATTTACATAAAAGATGTCGAAATAATTTTCATTCAGATATTGATAAATGATTTGTACATTTAAAACATGTTTTCACTCAAATAGTGATAGTTGATAAGTCTTCTCTCAATTGTTTTCTCTTAAAATTCAATGTTACCAAACTTAACTTCGCATACATATCTCTTATAAGACTGATATTTACTATCTATAACGTGTTTCAACGTGGATCATATTACCCATTCAAAGCATCGGTTGTCATCACTATTTATGTTTAACACCGTCAGCGGTTGGTCAGTATTTAGTAATGAGAGACAACTTAACCCATGGAACAGCTTGCTAGGGGAAATATGAAGACCAAATGTATGGTTTAAGACTACATAAGTAGTACTATGAAATAACTACTGTAAAGATGGTAGAAATCATATTTTTGTATATTTCCAGGCATCTTCGATTATCCGTGCAATTTCCGCCAGCTATTGTTGCACGCTCTTTTACAGACAGGCATGGTTCAACTGTGGCTCCTGATAAAACGAGTACATATGTTTTTCTTGCGCCTCTTGGTATATTTATAAAACCTTCTTGCGAGGATTGTTTCAGTTGATCACCAGTTGTAGTATAGCTGGCCGTCAATTCAAGTGTTCGCACAATTCATGGGTACTGCTCTGTATTAGTATCCCCCGCTCTTGCGAGCAATACTTTAGTTAAATCTCAGTCTGCATATTGATATATATGCAAACTCATTGTGTAGTTAGAAATTCTGTCAATATTATTTTGTACCTTAACGTGACCAACATATATAATTACTTCAGTCCTGGTTGACCAACAGCTATAATCCTGTTTATTAATTAAATGATTTCAGTATCTTGTTCCACGATGGTTCTGGTGTTTGCAGTTTCTACAAAGATACAATTATTGGCGACGTTGGTGAGTATTTGTATGTCCACACAGAAACACAGTTAGCAAAGCCAATTAAGCTACTTTATCCAACAACAACAACAACAACAACACACACAATTTATCCTGTTAATAAGGATGCTACTTCTATTATTGATATTGCCGTTATGTGTGACTACTCTTATCGCTGCTACTACAACTTACTCAACAACTGCTAATTAAAAACAAAGAATATAGGACACGAATAAGGATTCTTATAAACATTATATTGATGATAAAACTTTGCCAGTTTCATCAACATCAGTTTAAACAATGTTTTGAAATATTTCACAAACTGAATTGAATCAAGGTACACGTACTTATAATAATTCAATAAATTATAATGTTTTCAAATGATATTAATATAAGAGTCCTAAGGTGTTCTAAACATGAAGATAACAGGATGTGGGCCTGATCGTTCAAATATGCAAAATCACTGGAACTGGCCAGATAGTTGTATACATGTAAAACTGTTTCAGTTCTGCGATATGTTTATCTGACTCACTTCAAAGAGTGATACTGATACAGATAAGTATGCCGTTTTTCATTTCGGTTAGTTCAAATGACAGACAAAGTGTGGAACAAAATGCATTCACAAATTTCAATAGTATGTAACATTATGCAGTATGATTCGAAAGCATTATAAATTTATAAAAGCCGTTAGGCTACAAAGACTGTTAAGATAAGGGAGAAAAACAGTCAGTTCTATCACATATCAACGATTCCACAGTGTGGTCTCCCCTAGACAATTGGCTATGTCATCAAGTGATTTAAGTGTGCAGGCAATAGTCTCTCACGTGCCTTTTATAAGAGCTTCAAGTAATGTGTTCTCTGACTACTTGTTCACATTTTCTGTTTTTAAAGTTATTTCACTATATGCCCCTAATAACTATTGTCTCAACGTTACATGATTACAAAATATTAACAGCAGTTTAGATCAATCAAGTCGATATCATGTATTATAGTGAAATAAAAATTGAATTAAGCGACAGTACTCAACACGATTGTTATTAAACAGAACGTCTTTGAAAGCTTTGATGAGAAACAGCTGCATTACATTTTGATAACTGAGCATCGTTTCTCATGCATCTGGCATTTTATCGGTGTGTTTGTTTTTACAAAATTGACATTGATTTTACAAATTGTCAAATTTACTTAATGAAGAATATGATGAGAGCTTTTACACTGCTTCAGTTATGTCAAAACCGGTTCTCGCCACGTAATTGAAGAAACTTTAACTAGCTTTTCTATTTAATAATGTTATCCACGAATGAAAGTTCATCCCAATTGGTTATACTATTATGAAAATTCTGATTTTTTACTAATTAATTATTCATTTTAAAATAACACTCTCGGTTCCTCAGGCAAAACAAGCTGAAGAAACAACAGAAGCACTAGATTATAAATGCCAAGAACAATACAATGCAACAAAAACCGTCCAACCTCCACCCCCCAAAAAAAAACAAAACAACAATTCTCAATAACCACCATCACCACCCAAAAAAAAAACAATCTGCCGGCAACTGAAACAAATCTGCGTACATTATCTATGAAGCTAAGTAAATATTACCTTTACAGAGACTTGAATTACATCCTGCAGTTATGTAACTATGACTCATACTTTCCAAAGGATCAAATGCATAGCATATTAATAGTAACCTTTTTCCAACACATTTCCTCTTAAAACCTATCAACCGATTGATTAGAAGGAAATGCTGTAATCAGAAATGTGTGAGACAGAAATATACTGTTAACAACAATCAATTTTGTTTCATTCTTTGGAGAAAATATAGCTAAATAAGTGGCCATTAAAAAGGTTTTAGTTTGTTATTAACATATTTAAAACGGGCGAAATTGACATATTTTCATATTATTCCAATTGCATGCCAAAACACAGCTGTATATTGTAATGGTGCAAATTCTCTTGAGATAAATTAGTTTCTACATTCTGTCAGGGTCAGCGTGTCACGTGATCATTAAGATTGTGGCACGGGTTAGACTCGCCAAAAATCTTGACTGCGAGGAATTGAATCTGCTCTGTTTGTGTCATGAATTTTTTATTTGAATTCGTTTGTTGGACGGTTAAGAGTAAGAGAAGAACCGAGTTTTACTGCAAGGTCAACATAGTTAAACGGTAAAAGTTGAGACGAACGACTGGACAATATTTAGGAAGTTGGTGGACATTTCAATGAATATCATGCATTGATATTTTGTAAAATAGTTATAAACAAAAAGGGACCGGATAGGATTTTTCAAACATCTGTGGAAGTGACACAAATTGTGACGGTTAAAGAAATGCCAGTTAGGTCATGTTTTCTGTCAAGGGAGAAGGTCTGATGATTGAGGAATATTAATAAGTTTTTAATGTATGTATGTATGTATGTATGTATGTATGTATGTATGTATGTATGTATGTATGTATGTATGTATGTATGTATGTATGTATGTATGTATGCCAGTTATATATATATATATATATATATATATATATATATATATATATATATATATATAATTTTTGTTGTTAGTTTAAAGTTTTTTAAATTACATTATATGTTTTTGTAATTATAACTTTGTCTGCTTGGTTTGATTTTTCTTTCAGACACTAAGTTTAGTTCTGTTGACAAGATAAACTAGCAGCTGTTGAAATATTGTATCTAGTGGCTGACCTTGACTCGGGACCAGTACGTTTTTGTAATGAACAAGTGATCGCATACGACAATCTGTTTTGCGTCTAAACGTACTGCATAAATAACTTTCTTCAGAAGAAATAGCCTGTTGGACTTTATACATTTGGCTTTAAAAAGGTGTTTTGTTATGACCATTGTTTGAGTTAAATTGGTTTTTCATTTTATAGAAATAGTGGTTTTTTCTCAGGAAAATACTAGTGCTCATAGAAAATATTTCGACAAAGACATCTATGGAAATTTATTCAAATTCCAAAACTGGAATATTATTTTCTGTGATTTAACAAAGAACTGTTGACACATGAATGCAACGCTGACTATTGAATACGTCATTACCTTCCACTTTCAATTTGATCGAGGTTTGAACTGTCATTCACTTAGGACTTTTCACTGATATTACTTCTACCTTTGTAATTCTTGAATTAATTTAAGATTTGATTCGTAAACCGTAAGCCCCTTTTCTGATTTTACCTTTCTTACGGTAAAACATTATTTGATAAATTTTTTAAAGCTTGTTGTCTTCACTCTTTAATTGTTACTTTTTGTGTGAGGATAGATAAGTAACAGTAAGTTATTTTGTGACAAACATCGTTCAAGGGATTAGTCGTGTTTGAGACTGAGAAACCCGGAGACACTGGAGAGAGAGAGAGAGAGAGAGAGAGAGAGAGAGAGAGAGAGAGAGAGAGAGAGAGAGAGAGAGAGAAAGAAAGAGAGAGAGAGATTGATAAAATTGTCTAGAGCTCAAATATAGCACGAGGTTACTTGCAGTTAGAAGCAGTGTGTTCATTGATGTAAGTTTGTGGTTATTTCTTTAGGTCCGAAATATGCTTCAAATTTTGCAACAAGGTCACAATATTGTGTTATCTTAATGAGCTCGGATTCAGTTGTTTAACATGTAGCATAAATCAAGTAGTAAAAGGTTTGATGGATTTCTTCTTAGTGAATATGTAATATATGATTTGCTTCATTTATAGTGAGGATTGATTTTTCTATGCATGAAAATCTATGTCATTTAAACACAAACTAGCAACGTAACGTAGTTAGGACAAGGATCTAAATCCACCAATTCGTTTGAAATGAAACTTTCAATCGTCTTCATAGTTCAAATGGTAATTTTATAGCCACAGAGGGGAAATAATATTATCTGAGTGGCCTAATTATGTTGGCGACAGCAGCCTAAAATACATCTTCGCAATTATTACGGTTGTGAATGTGTTTTAAGTGCTAAAGTTTGATAGACCATATCTGGCTTTGAAGAATGGGACCACTGGCAAATTCCAGAAATACTTGAGGTAAATAGCTCAAAAACTATATTTTACAGTTGAAAAAGAGTACATTTCTGCTACCAAAGAGAGAGAGAGAGAGAGAGAGAGAGAGAGAGAGAGAGAGAGAGAGAGAGAGATATGACCGATCAGCAGTAGCGATTTGTAAGGGACCTGAAACAGCAAATGGTGCTGTCAATTCAGTAAACTGAATTAGGTCAGTCAATTGATAATATGCTGAAATTTGTGTAATTATATATCAGAACAGTTACTTAAATTTAGATCTAATTTTGAAGTATATCTTAGATAAAGTGAATTTTTCTCATGTCGTGTTCGAATTCATTTTGTTTAGGTCTTTGACAAAATCCTTATATTTATATATACCGAGGCTCGTGTTATTCTATTATTTTTCTCTGCGTAGATATGTTTATTCCATCCATTGAATTAATATAGCATTGTATTGTTTACTCGATCCAAGCAATCCTGAAATTATTGTTGTACCAACAACAATTAACTGTGTGGTTGAACTAACATTATTGATATATTACAATGATATTATCCAAAATGTCTCCAAACAAATTCACACATATCCCAAACTATTAATTCAATCCTATAGTCAAGGAGTATTTTATAAATCCAATGAATAATTTAAATAAATAAATTAATCCTCTCAAATTTGAACTGAAACAGAAATAGAATATATTCCTCTCATAACTGATGTTAAGATAGTAATACTTATATCCTGTTTTCTTCTCACTTGTATGAAAGCCTAAAACACAAATCCTAGTACCAGAATTAGTCAACTTAAGGATAATTTCCATCCGACTGTTAACAAAGTTCGTTTATATAAACTATAAGGTCAGACTCAAGACTGTACTTAGAACACAAAGGTAGATAAACATGTTTACTCTCCTTGAGAATATGCATGTAGGCCCAGATTCCCAAAGTCAGTTATGGACAAAGATCAAAAACATACTATACACTAAATATACATAACTTTTGTCAGTCTCTGTTCTATTTCTCTCTCTCTCTCTCTCTCTCTCTCTCTCTCTCTCTCTCTCTCTCTCTATATATATATATATATATATATATATATATATATATATATATATATATATATAAAGAATACAAATCATATGGCGAATAACAACCCTCTCAAGCGTACTGGATCCACCAAGGGATCACGTTTGTCAGGGATTAATTAAAATAGATGCAATAAACTGACGACGAACAGTACGAAACTAGTAACTAACTAGCCTAAGCGCTTTCGACTCTTAATGAGTCTTTTTCAAAGGCAAATACAAAACATAGTTACGACAAACAAATAAACACAAAAACGTTGCGTTTGTAAACCTCTACATTTCTATCTTCACATGTGCTTAAACTATAAATACAACCAGCTTGTATAGACTAGTTGCGGAAACTGAAAACGTTGTATAATTCCCTAAAAGTCTACAAGCCTAAGCGACATCTATTTTTACTTTGTGTACATATGTAACGCAGATTATATCCCGGATATTTGGTTCTATACCGGTTATTCTTATAGTAAAAATTGAAGGATAAGAAGATTTAGAAAATGTTAAATTCTACTAGTGCATAGTTTTCATTTTCTAGTCTTCTTGGTTTAGACCGCTTGGTTTCAATGTTCTAAGGCGGCGTATCCAGTATGATTCCTTTTCCTTCCTGGTTTCGGAACTCCAGCTGTGGTTGTTGGCAATAGCGATAAGTATTATATCACTGAAAGTGTGGCCAGGGGAGGAGAAGTGTTCTGCGACCGGGCTTCTGTACAGCTTTTTTGTCATCCAATCAGATCTATGAAGGTTTATCCTTATGTGTAGCTTTTCAGTTTCTCCCACGTACTGAAGGCCACAGATCTTACATGTGATGAGATAAATCACATTCTCTGTTTTGCACGTTTTGTTTGGACCATGTATGTTTAGTTTTTCTTTAGTCACTGTGCTAGTGAATGTCTTGGTCTCTATCATATGTTGACAGGTTTTGCATCTTTTATCGCCACACTATTCCGAACAAACCTGTAGTAGCTTACCGGAGACCAAAAAACCTAAAGGACATCCTAGTCAGGGCCAAGCTAACAACAATCGCTAGTCAAAACCAACCTAGTCAATCTGGACCCTGTGGCGATAAAAGATGCAAAACCTGTCAACATATGATAGAGACCAAGACATTCACTAGCACAGTGACTAAAGAAAAACTAAACATACATGGTCCAAACAAAACGTGCAAAACAGAGAATGTGATTTATCTCATCACATGTAAGATCTGTGGCCTTCAGTACGTGGGAGAAACTGAAAAGCTACACATAAGGATAAACCTTCATAGATCTGATTGGATGACAAAAAAGCTGTACAGAAGCCCGGTCGCAGAACACTTCTCCTCCCCTGGCCACACTTTCAGTGATATAATACTTATCGCTATTGCCAACAACCACAGCTGGAGTTCCGAAACCAGGAAGGAAAAGGAATCATACTGGATACGCCGCCTTAGAACATTGAAACCAAGCGGTCTAAACCAAGAAGACTAGAAAATGAAAACTATGCACTAGTAGAATTTAACATTTTCTAAATCTTCTTATCCTTCAATTTTTACTATAAGAATAACCGGTATAGAACCAAATATCCGGGATATAATCTGCGTTACATATGTACACAAAGTAAAAATAGATGTCGCTTAGGCTTGTAGACTTTTAGGGAATTATACAACGTTTTCAGTTTCCGCAACTAGTCTATACAAGCTGGTTGTATTTATAGTTTAAGCACATGTGAAGATAGAAATGTAGAGGTTTACAAACGCAACGTTTTTGTGTTTATTTGTTTGTCGTAACTATGTTTTGTATTTGCCTTTGAAAAAGACTCATTAAGAGTCGAAAGCGCTTAGGCTAGTTAGTTACTAGTTTCGTACTGTTCGTCGTCAGTTTATTGCATCTATATATATATATATATATATATATATATATATATATATATATATATATATATATATATATAACTTTTAGAAAGTTTATAAAATGTTTAAGGAAAATATTTGAATATTTGAGCTAATTATCGACAGAAAATCAGTCTGGGAGGATAGAAACTATTCGAACTGCTGCAAGGAAAAACAATGGACACCGTCCTGAGAGGGTGAGATGGATACATCCTGAAAAACAAAATACATTTTTTATGCTCCATATACATGAAGCTATGTTAGTCCGTTAGTGAAAAATCAAACTTTTAAAGGGCTATAAATCTGCAGTGCAGTTATGTAGCTATGCATAGACCAACAGACCGTGTGATCTGCATCATTTTTCTTTTTGTGCATTTTGTCGAATAAGCCGATATCACCCTGCTAGTAAAGCTGTAAGAGATGTCTGTCAAAATGAGAGTCAGGCTTACTGTAGCTGTACTAAACGGATTGGTCCAATTTTCATGTGGAACTCATCCTGGAAAAGCTGAATAAATTCAGTCAGAAATTTTGATACTTCAATAATTTTACAGTTTCTTAATTTTATCTCTCGTAATAAAGAATGTGAGCTATTCTCAACCAGATATACTTGGTAATCTATTTTTGGAGCTTTTTGTTAAAAAAAGAATTTAGGTCAACCTATCGACTACTTCCGGACTGTCTGAAAAGCAGCCAAGCCTGAACAGCGCAATTTACCGTCTTTACTCTAATTGTGTAGCCTTTATATTTGTATTCTGTACAATTCGCCTTTAAGCCCATTCTAGTGCAATTTAACTTCAACGCAAATTATAGAATCCCTGACCTTCATTTTTTACCAATGAATCTGGATCCAGAACTTGCAATAGTTGACACGGGATCACAAGAAAAGTTAGAATACGTTGTCAGTTATCTATAATGAGGAACTTTGCTGCTGCAACAAACTTCACTATAGAGACATAATTTATCCCGATTTATATATTCACTGACCAAATCACAGCCATACATAAGTTGAAAGCATAACACACATCAGCAACAACGACGTGCCGTCTATAAACGTTGGAATGTGCAGACGACAATCAACAAAATCGGTACGTCAACAAGAAAAATACAAACAAGCCGTGCCAAAACACCATCTTTTAAAGTGATGCCACTATTTCAAAGCAGGAAGATAACGAATCAGATGAAAATATCATAGATGTATATTGTGATAACTCGAATGAACAAACAGAACGAACCAAGGACAGAGAAAAACAGCATAATAACGAATTTTAAGGTTGATATTTATCATCAAATGAAAGATGTATCGATATTTTGCACATCCTTTGAATCTGATTGTTTCTAGTGAAATACCAGAGGATATTAGTTCAAATTAATTTTGGACATCTATTATTTCCAAAAATATTTCATTTTCGTCATATTAGTAACATTTACATTTTGGTACAGTGCATAGCAAAGCAGTGATTCGTAAAATAATGAAGGCAGACATAGACAATTTTATATTTAATGGAAACGAAAATGTATTTTACTTCTTAGTTTAACATAAGTGCAGTATTCTCAGTGTTTCGACCAACCTGGACGAAACAGGCACTGATATATTTAGATGATCATCTGATAATAAACATATGGCTAGGGCTAACTGTAAAATAAATATGCAAATCAAAATAAAATTAAAACGTATGACAAGGAGTAACATTTGCATGTCGTGTTACCATGATATTTATGATGTATTAGCAAAGCAAGCCCAATATGATTCTGGCTTTATACTCAAAGTAGAAAAATACTTTATAATCCTAGAAGGGTTCATGATTACATAAAAATGATGATTGTATCAATGTCATTTTAAAACAATTACAAATTCTGTCAAACAATATAGTGTTACGTATAGGCTCGATCAAAAGTAACAAAAGAAAAGTTTGAATCCAGCATATTTTGTAAATTTAACAAAAGAATTCATTTCCCTGAAAAAAGTAAAATTGTGAAAAAGGAATTACACTTTGTGAATATAATTCAAAACTTAATACTGGAATTGAAAAGTGTAAGTCCAATCGCTAAACAGTTCCAAATGAATCAGGGTTGAATCTCTATGAAATTCCAATCTGGAAGGCGATAACGTTAGATAAGGCAGCTATATTAACGGCAAAAATTCCTCGTTGAAGTTTGTGAATCAAAAATAATATCCCAGCTTTAAAATTCCGAAAAAATTCCACTGAATGTCTTTGTCCAAGACTTCAATGAAGAATCACTTATTTTCCAGAGAAAATAAATTAATTTAAATAAACATATTCAACGCAAACGGCAACAACATAAAATACCTCTGAGCTCCTAAAGTATCATTTTATGACTGAAAAATCAATTTGGAAACGTCTACTTTAACCACGAATTTAGAGCACTTTGTGGCTCATATGACGTACTATGTGATCATTGATTTGAATATATCAATGCAAATGTCATGTTTCACGTAGCTTAGAACTGCCCTATATAAAAATCAGATTTTGAAGCTAGAAATGAATAATAAGAAACATGGGTCACTTGTTGGCCTGAAATGACATTGACAATAGCCAATCATTTCCATTTAATGTTTACAAACATCTCACGCAAGGTGAACAAAAATAGTGATAAATGCAACTGTTACATTCTAAAAAGGTCAACTGAATTTTCCGAAACGAGATTCAAATCAAATGAAAATTATCGCTAAAACAAAATATAATAAAACAATAATAAAATAGAAAATTAAACAAGCAATTTAATACTCTTAACAACAGAATCAAAATTGTAAAAATATACAGATATCCATCATCACAAAACTCATGGCTTTAAATTATGAATCAACCTCAATATAACTTGAAACAAATAAGAAAACAGATGTATTATGGAACAATACAATACAAACGCTGATAGATGTCTGGATCCAAATCAGTTTGACATCAGTCTTATGTCTGCCAGGCTCTCACATTTTGTGTCGATTTTGTTAGACTATGGTTATTTAAGAGACGATCGACCACAGTATTATTACCCGGATCGAATAAATATTAAAATAAATTATGAAAATGATGGATGGAATGACAGAAATCTGAGCAGAAATATAGAATCGAATAGCACGAAACTAGTATTTAGATGTAACAATTGAATCAATTACATAAGCAAAATGAAATTGAACAAGACGTTTGAATAATAAGCTTTCTTTTAGAGATAGAATTACAAAACATTCGAAATTCAATTAGTTGTTTTGCAATACTGATGAAAAAATTTCATCACAAACTTGAATCAAGAATAGAACTCATTTTGATCAGAATGCTTTCATTACCTGGCTGCTTCCGGTCCTCTTAAAGTCAACGTTGGTAGCACGCAAAAGTCTCTGTTTTCCTTTTCCTCTTCTCTCTGTCTCTCCAGTCTCTTTGAGTCATTAACCGTAGCGTGATGGTCTGCTATCTTTTCCCACATTGTCGTACAGATATGGAGCTATTATCCTTTAAAATAATAACATCTAAACGCAAACTAAATATTTGTCATGCTTTTGTACTTTTGAAATGGAACAATTATTCCCACTCTTTTTAAGTTAGATATCATCTTAACGTAAGTAAATAGAACTAAAGCTAATCTGCGTCACTTTCGAGCCAGACGCAAATACACAAGCCTATCAGGATAAAATTAATATTTTTCCATAGCTCTAGCTGAATTTCTAAATGGACTATAACAAAACCTTGACACAATAAACCTAACTTCTCCCCTGTTGGCTATAAATCACTCACTGGACTAACAGTTGGTTACATGAGCCGATGTCTCGATTGAAACAAATTTCCGACTTAATTAAGTGACTGAATTAATGGACTTCACTACATTACTTTCTAAGATATTGGCATAACTTAGGTAGGCATATTGAAATCATTTCCTAACCTAGATGATTCATATAATTTAATATTGATAAATCTCTACATTATCTGCATGAAATTCATATTATATATAAACTAATAATTTCGAACAGTTTATTCGAATTTAATATGGATGTAATATTGTGACATTCTTAGAACACCTGAGCAAAAATCGAACAAAATTCTGACAATTCAAACCAAGTAAAAACTGTATCAATTTAGAACGAATAAATGCAACCAATAGTTAGAAAAGTATATAAATGACATATTGCATGTGATTGAGACAAACGTTGTGCTTTCCGAGAGTTACATTCTTTCTATGAAGCCTAATCTATCCATCAAGCCAATTTCTCCAACAACATTCATATATCCGTCCCTTGGACAGTTTACGAGAAATATTTGTTATTTTTAGAAGCTAAGAATATCTTGGCTTACTTCATAAACTTAGACTAACTAATTTTGAGAAAAAAATACTAAAAAACTGGAATTTCGTCTGGGAAACTTTCCACCCTACCAACATTAGCTTAGGTAATCAGGAATATCTTTATCTAACCTCACACGTTTAACACTCCCATTCAAAGTAGAATAATTCTCTCGATTTTGCCTTTATTAATTACTATGTATGGAAGACTCATTTTATGAAGCTTATTTCAAATGATCAAATTGTCTCTGGATTATCTCTGCTTTCTCATTTCCGCTATCTAAATCCAATTTACAATATGTCTAACCGTTTTTCACACCGATTCTAATTAAAAATCAATCGTGCCCCGAAACATGAAAAGTTAAGCCATCATAGGCTAGCCCATATGTCAAAGTTAATTGATACTTGTCAAGCTGACCACGACAAGATTGAATTCGGTTATCGAGAAGCAACATTTTTTCTTCAAAATTCACTCTATTACAATGTCCTTAATAAACCAGTTGCTCATTAAGGTTGATAAAGTCGTTTTATTGGACCTTATTCCAAGAGGGAACGTGGACATGCCACAATATGACGAAATATTGATAAATACTGACAGATCGTTCAACATACCATAAATATGTTTGACTAGTATATTATAAACACATGACATGTCTGATTTTACAGAATCTAACATAGACAAACTTACTGCCTTTGTGAATGAAATATTAGCTAACACAATATTGATATGATAGGAGAATTTACTGGCTCAGTTTTCATTTTTTATTTTAAAAAAAGCAACAACAAAACATTGGATTTAGTTGACAATACTGAGATCATTTAAAATACTTGTTACCTTCAAGATTTCTCGAAATTCAGTTGCTTTGTATTCGTCGTATCTCACCAACAGACTCACGTTTGTTGCATGAGTAAATATACTTCTGATTCAAATCAAAGTTTAAGTACCGTTCTTTATTGATACATATTAGGGCCTCTTTTCCTACTGTTTGCTAAAGATTTTGCCGTGCATCCAATACCCTCTAGATCTTTGAGCTGACAATGCTGAACTGTGTTCATCTAAGGAACCTCTAGACTCCGTCGAAAATTTACTAGAAATCGACCTCAACAATTTATCCACTTGGTATCAACAAAACAGAATACGTATTAATGTGTAGTAAAAAAGTGTACAGCAATCGGAGCAAGGCAGCACATCTCGACTATCATGGAACTATGTCTAAATCAAAATAGCTTAGGTGTGACTGTTATCAAAACTAATTAAGAAAGAAACTACAGATGTCTTGGTATCTACATTGACCAATATCTCAGCATTAATGTACATATAGATCATAAAAGTAATATGATAGTCCACATCATAACTCCCTTAAAATTGCTGTCCAAAAGTCCAACCTCTAGGAATTCGTTAAGGGAATTTCTCCTTGACCAGCATAAATGACATGCTAAAGTCTCCAAATAAAGTACATATTTTAGTACTCATTTAATGCTTAAATATATACATTTTATTGCATGTTGTCCTTATATATATACATACATATATATATATATATATATATATATATATATATATATATATATATATATATATTACATATATATATATATATATATATATATATATATATATATATATATATATATATATAAACACACACCAGTAAAATCACACATATTAATTCGTTTTTAATCTGTAATCTGTGTGAGTATAAGGGTGTGGATACCTGTACGTAAGTGCTTATTTTTTGTAACAGCCGGTTTAAAAAAATTGACGGTCACATGAGACGGTCTTTCTTTACTAAATGTATTGTTCTCGTTAAAAATAATTATTATTATTATTATTATTATTGTTATTATTTTTATTATTATTATTATTATTATTATTATTTTTATTATTATTATTATTATTATTATTATTATTATTATTATTATTATTATAATTTTTATTATTATTATTGTTGTTGTTGTTGTTGTTATTATTATTATTATTATTCCATTTAGTATGCATCAACAGGTGGCAGTCGCAAAGCCGTTTGAAATCAACTATAATATCCTCAACAGTACAGCTGATATTTCGTGTATAATAAAGATATATAGAAGAGTTTGCGGACCAGCAACCATCATAAATTTTATATTTAACATTTTTTTTTAATCACGCGTATCACGTTAATTATGTATGGTTGTTTGAAGCCGTAAGATATTCCCCATTTGTAGTATAGCAGATCGGCGTAGAACTTCAAATAAAATTATAAAATATCGTTTATAATAATCCTGTCAATGGACTTTTTTGACATAGCACATATTATAGGCTTACATACAACCTCACACCAAAGATGCCTTTCATTTGGTACGTCCATGCTAATTCATACCACTTAATTACTCACACTTCATTGCATCAACATATACCGATTTGTACCTCATATTTCACCTCTGTGATGTGTCAAATTTTGAAAACTCTTAGAAGCTTTGGGTAAAGGAATTGTATCAAAGTCAACTTGATTAAAGTAGAAAGGTCTAGAGATAGTTAGATGATTATTTTCATTTCATCTCTGAACGTCAAAAGGGAATTCGTTCCAGCCGATGTAACTTGACCGAGTCGTACGCTATGGTACAAGAGAATGACACAAGAGCCTTTCCCAAAATCGACCGGGTAAAGGAAGAAGCTTGCCGTAAGTGATTGTTCAAAGGAATGTTAATTACGGCATGATTAGTTGTTTAGTTGTCTTGTCAATCCAAAAATTCTACGGAACAGATTTAGGAAACAGTCTATTCCGATTGGTTAATATGGATTATGGGCGTAACTCTGTAAGAAATTAAAGTTTTTACTTTAGGAAAATTCTTCAGTCTTCAATCTTTCGCGAGGAAAGTCAAACGAGACTCCGGGAGCGTGAAAGACGTTATCTCGTGATTTTGCAGTAAAGCGGGAGAGTTGTCTCAGCGAGTAGACGAGCTCTAACTTTGAATTCGTAACAAGTACGTTTTCGTTATTGAGTAAGGGGCCAGATAGTTGTCTCAGTTATGAGACGGACTATACGTGAGATTCGTGGAAATGAATAAAGAAAGCGGCTAAAGGAAACAGCTTTGCTGGATTCACGTGAGGAATCCCTGAACCAATCACAGGACCAGAGCAAATTCTAAGCCGAAATCTAAGACCATAGACTATTGCTAAATCAGCGTTCGACTGACAAGAGTCCAAGACCAAACAGCTAGACAAAGATCGCCAGAGCAGGAACGAACAGGATTCTTTATGTCCGCATAAAATATTTGATGAAGTCTCTCATCGTTGCACTCAAAGGTCGCATCTCGTTGGCAATGAAGATAGTATATTAACGTCGAAAATAATTTTAGCAGTTAAAGAAATCTGTATTGTCTTTTTATTTGAGTACATATTAGTACAATTTTCCTTCTTTTGTAACCAGATAATTGATTTCTTTCCATTTTAAATTATGTTGATAAACTGATTAAATTTATATTTGTTCATTGAAAGGGGGCTCGTTGTGTTTATTTCTTCAATATACTTGTTCAGTGATCTGCATTATTCTTTCTATCTATCCACACTGGGTAAATTACACCGCAGTGGTCATTCCCTAGCAACGAACCGTAATGAAAGAGGTTGGTGTGTTTTGAACGCCGCCAACATTCCACAACCTCATGATCTCAAAACTCACATTTAAATACCTCTGTTCACCATCACCTTCATCGTATTCAAATTATACCTGTAAAGGGCAACATTTTATGTCGATCTTTGTTTCGTTATTGTTGACGTCGGTAGAACACATCAGCTGGATACGTGTACGATTAACCAGATTTATGGCCGCACTAAGAGAGCCATAATATAATGTATTGGTTCAGCCAAAGTCAGTAGTTATAGATATATAATTGACGACTTAATTTGTTTAAACTGAGCAGGAAGGGGTCAGAATATGATTGGTATGTAAAACTGTCATGTCTGAAAGCTACTAGAAGTCAATTAGATAATTGAGGTTTGCCACACGAACTACATTGTTTCAACATTGTTCGGGAGATTGTTTACGTTTACGCTGTGAAGGGGGCATGGTTTCAAAAGGAGAATTCTTCAGTTTAAATGTGCAAATAGAAAATATTGAAATTAGTGTACGCATTTTCCTACGAGAGCAAATTTAAAAATAAAGGCTTCGTGCTGAATTTAGAATAAATATTCGCTTGTATAAAAAATCCAGGAAATAAATTTTCAGTGAAAATTGACACACACTTTCTGGAAGTAAGTGCTTGAAAAAAATAATGTATTTGCAAGTCTTATGTAATTCATTGATATTGCTATGATGATTTGTATGATTTATTTCAATGCATTTGCATTAATTTATTTGCTAAGTTCGCAGATTTAATTTCTTGATATGGTATATATGTGTTGTGTTCTTGTATTAGAGTCCGTACAATGATATGTTTATTTATACAAACAGTGACGACCTGTTGAACTTATAGTTCATTTACTAGTGGCTAACAATTGTATGCCTTTCCTTAGATGCCAGAATCCGTATGAATTCTTTGACCTATATATGAGTTTATGTATGATAACCACTAGACTGTTGTTTTAAACACGGTAAGAATTAATTTGATTCATTTGTATAATAGATACTATCTAGGAACTAATGTTTTGGTAGTGCGTCATAATAGCCATTTAGTTGATCATTTTCTTGTGAAACGAGATTGTTTACGGTCTGTCAGAGCCAATTAGACTTGGTAACTGTAGTGTCTATTTGAAATTAGGATAAAATTTATCTGACGTAACAAGACGTAAAGGTGTTGATTTATTCCACCAGTATAATATGACACAAGATTTAGGTTGTTTATTTTTGGGGGGTGGGGATGGGATGGTTAGGATAGCTCGAAGTTCTTATCTCTACGATCTACATTCACGTATTACGTCTTACGAACCCAAGGTCGACAAAAATTTGAAAGGGGCGAAAAGGAAAGGACACCTGTACATTTTAAAAAAGAAGTCAAGAGTAAGGATACCTGGAGTTACCAGAGCAAGGCTGTCAAAGGTAAAAGTAACGGCGGAATTTTGACTGAAGCAAGATTAGTAGATTACGAAAACTGTACAAGGTAATGAATTTGATATATTCCACTTGATCAAAATGATGATTTAATATCTATCCTGCAACATATCGGCTAATGGTATCATTATTTCTTGTATTCGAAAATTTGTGTAAGAAGTTAAGTCTTAAAAGAAGTGTATCTTTCTATCGCATCGTATTTTATTACTTTTGTTATGAACTTTATTGTTAGAAATTTTGATTATATTTTGTCTTTATTTGTAACGAAGGCTCGATTTGTTCAGTTCTATATATCTGCTCAGTTGTTTTCTCAGTTTCAATTAATATGGATTTGATATGGCTGCAAACGTGGTAAGGTTGTCCAGTGATGAAATCAACTCGATATTTACACTAGAGGTGGCGTGATATACTTCTTTGTCGACGATAGCAAAATTTAACAGACGAAAGAAAAGCGCAGCTAAATCGGAGTTTTAGAACATATGATATGCATTTTTAGTGGCAATGTGAATGTTATGACACCTATCCCCAGACAATTACCTCCCAATGCAACGTAAAGAATGTATTTGAAACGATGCCTTTGGATGAGTTAGGATATGACTTGGATGAAATTCTGGTAAGATGATTTTAGGACTATATCACTTATACAAAGTGAAGTAGAAATATGCTTTTGTTGGTGTTGGATTGTATGATTGTACTAGTTCCCTTACTATGAACTACAATAAAATTACATAAGCCATCTATTAAGTTCATTTTGAGTATAAATAACGTAAGTATTGAGATAACAAATCAGATAAACATTTGAATAGGAATGATGGAAAATTTTGGCTGAAGGTAAACAACAAAACTTAAAATAGACTTGTGTATACTACAATCTGAATGAAGAAAGCAAAAAAGGAAAAAAGAATAACGATAAAAATGATTATGGTATTCGTCGTAGTAGTACAAGTCACTTCAATCATAGTTTTTTGTATTGCTTATGATTGTAACAGAAAATGGGTTACATTGGCTTGTAATGTAGGATGAAAAAATGGGAGAATTTTTCAAACATCAAAACTTGCCAAATATGGTTTATCTGAAATTCCAAAAGAGATGAAGACTGGACAATCGGACGTCCGGACAAATGGAATGTTTGACTTTTAGAAATCAAACTTCTATCGATCCCGCTTGGGAACCTTCACCACAGCCACTAAAGCTATTTAAAATAGCAGGCCAACTAATGCTAGTAGGAGTACTATGTCAAGACTAGCCAATAGGGAGGCTATTTTCATGCAGAATAAAATAGATATCTTGTATTGCTGCCTGTGATGCATGGAATGACAAATATCTCTTCATCAGCTATATTTTTCAAAAATACTGTAGCAGTAATTGTAGATGTATGTCTAGGTGTAGGCTTATTTTGAAGGTGTAGATGTATGTGCAGTTTTAGGAGTAAGTGTAGTTGCAAGTGTAGGTGTAGATGCATATGTATGCGTAGGTGTGGATGTAGTTAAAGGTTTAAGTGTAGGTGTAGGTGTAGATGTAGTTGAAAGTGTATGTGTAGATGTGTGCGTATACGTATGTGTCGGTGTAGTTGAAGGTGTAGGTGTAGATGTATTGTATGTGTTCGTGTAAGTGTAGCTGATGGTGAAGTTGTAGTGTAGGTGTAATTGAATCACCTCAGCAGGTGTGCATTTGTCACTATGCACACTAATAACGATCACTACTACTGCTGAAGTCACTGCCTGCATTTTACTCATCTTCTCACTTGCTCCTTTCACTTAACTGACTTATTCAATTTTCATGTAGAAGTCTTTGTCTTTCAACTATCAACATTCAACAACATAATGTCTAACTTCTTTTAATTTGTCATCATGTATTTCTTTGCTGACATCTTTCTTTATGTCCTCTATCTCTTTGCTGTGCATTTATGTGTATATAGTTAGTGATTTGATACATCTTAACGTCCAAACGTCTTTAGAAAGTCATTTGATTGACGGCTTTTCCTTAATTGTATGTGTTAGTTTTTAACCATATTCGTCTCTCAATGTTTATGTTTCCTTCATCCCCTGGTAATATTGTTCATTTATATATTTGCATTCAGTTTTATTAACCAATAGACTTTATATGTTGTATTTTGGTGACAGTGGGCTCCATTGGACATTACATGTTTGTTTGTTTTTTTTCTCTCCTTCATTGTGGGACAGATACGGATATAAGTAGCATTTGTGTTGTATTAATATAAGAATGCCAACTCAACAAGGTTAATGACGAACAGAGAAAAGTGTTTAACTAGTTCTAAGATACAAAACATCTCCGTATCAAACAGCTTGTATGATCATACTTGTCAGTGGTAGATTTAAATATGGCAACCAGGCACACAACCATTCATAATCGTACCAGAGCCATCTATCAGATATGCTGTCGTAAATACGTATCCCATACGTATTCGACTAACAGCTGCCTCACTAAGCATTAAGAGATTAGTGTTAGAACTGGTCGGCCTGATGTCAGGACAATGTGACTGGGTGGGACATAATGCCACATGTCTGCGGCATGATACCCCAGTGGTAGACATCACTATAAACTGCCACACTGCAGAACTCGTAGCGATATGACTGAAAAATTGTTAAAGTTATGTAATAAATCATAATCACATAACATCGCATTAAAACTATAATGTATGTGTTACATCAATATTTTTACCTTGCTCTAAAAGAAGCTACTGAGTTTGCAGTATTAGTCCACAAACTAAGATATTTATCTAACAATTTGTCATGCTAATTATACACGCATCTTTTAGTGCATGTACTTTTGAGCATGTATAGAGACAGGTTGTCAACAAAAATTGAGGGCTATTATTAACAGCCTTTAAATAGATAAATAAATTGATAATTTAATTTTATTACAAAAGAAATAATGTCTAAGTTATGTAAAGAGATTGAACGCTTTTGTGTTATGAGAATGTGGAGAATATAGCTGCATAAAATTTTATTATGTGGCTGGAAGTAAGCACGACTGCATACAATTTTATTATGTGGCTATAGGTAAGTATGACTGCATAAGATTTTATTATGTGCCTAGAAGTAAGCATGACTGCATACAATTTTATTATGTGCCTAGAGGTAAGCATGACTGCTTACACTTTTATTATGTGCCTAGAGGTAAGCATGACTGCATACAATTGTATTATGTGCCTAGGGCTATTCACGACTGCATACCATTTTATTATGTGGCTAGATGTAAGCACGACTGCATACAATTTTATTATGTGGCTATAGGTAAGCACGACTGTATACAATTTTATTATGTGGCTATAGGTAAGCATGACTGCATACAATTTTATTATGTGCCTAGAGGTAAGTATGACTGCATACAATTTTATTATGTGGCTCTAGGTAAGCACGACTGTATACAATTTTATTATGTGGCTATAGGTAAGCATGACTGCATACAATTTTATTATGTGCCTAGAGGTAAGTATGACTGCATACAATTTTATTATGTGCCTAGAGGTAAGCACGACTGCATGCACCTTTAGTGTGGCTAGAGGTAAGCACGACCGCTCAGACGATTGGAAAGAATATATGACCTGATAATTTTGGCTTGAATGGCGAACGATGTCTTATCATTCTTAAAGCCTTTACGTGGTTAGGTTGTACTGTTCTGTTCTTAGCAACAAAACTTTCTGAAATTTGATGGCTACTAATAAGTTATTAAAGCACACTGAGATATTGCCACAGAAAAACTATACCGTACCGATGAGATCTGTAACAGGGTAAGGAATGGTATCAGTTAGGTCACGAGGAATTTATTTTCTACGCAATCTCAATGCTGCTACTTTTTTACATGGACGCCAAGAAAACATTTAAGCAGAATGGAATCAATACACAAAAAAATCAGGCGAAAAATCATCAGCCTTTCCTTTGGTTTTGAATGCGTAAGGACACAAGGTACTAATTATATGGAAGAACTCTGATCCAGTCTAAAAATGTGTGAAGAAATAAGAGAGTATATACGGGTTTGGTGGTCCATAATATCGGTTAATAATGAAAGGTACAATTTTAGTAACATTATCGTTTGAGAGCTGATCCTGTCAATAATTTAAAAATATATAGACAAATTATTTTTTCCATGCAATGTTAGTACTTTTACAGACGTAGGAGTTCATAATAATGATAGTAGCACCTCATTCATTTGTTGAAAAACCAATAACAAGTTATTCATGCACACGTAGATTTAAAATAATTGCACCAATGATTGTTGTGCATGGAGAAACATAGATCTGATCGTCAGCAACCATAAATTTTAAATTATTGATTATTGAATATGATGGTGTTTCCATATATTTGTTAAGGGAGTTGAATTGGTACCTTGAATCCTCTACGCGACCTATACCATAATAACAGTCTGTTGTTTCTATGGTTACCCCGTGCATACAGGTAATAATTTTGGTTGTCTCTGAATATGACAATCACACTGGAGTCTTTTGTTAGTGGTTTTCATACGATTTTGGAAAGACAATTGTAGACACTACACAGATAAGAAGGGTTGTATACACTGGACAATCACGGTAGACAGCTGAGATTATAGTAAAAAGAGATTATGTCCCGATGACATAATTTCATATGTTGGTACCCACAGATTGACCTGTATAGTTTAATACCATTTAATACTCAGATTGACCTGTATAGTTTAATACCATTTAACATATACAACATTTCCCAAAAAGAGGGTGGAAAAGAGGTTTTAAATGAAAGCCACCAATGTCACAATTGCCTTTGTATCAATACTGATCATTTAACTTTAGAGACACATTAAGTGCATCAAACCAGAGAGGATTGTGAAAAGAAAGGAATGTGCAGAAAATTACACATGCTACTTTTCCTCAACCTGAATAAATGTAACAAATGGAGGTATATATATATATATATATATATATATATATATATATATATATATATATATATATATATATATATATATATATAAACTTGCTTTTCAGATGTTGTGCCACAGAACTGCAAGCTTAAATCGGACATCCGATAGAATGACACAGCTTAAACAGAGATTCTCCATGTCCATGGTTGCAGTCATGGACAGCATTATGAACCCTGCCATGGCAGTTTTTCTTAAAATGTATGTTCTTTGGTAAGCTGCATTTTGTCCTTCAATTCACTGATTCCTCTTTCTGAGTGTTCTTGTTTAATTTTGTTTTTAACACGATTTTGTTGCCCAGCTTATAACCAACACATATGCGTAATATACTTTCATCTCTCAATGGATATTTTCAGACCTGTTGATGTGAATAGATCAAAACTAGCTTCATATCAGAAATGTGGTTTTAGATTTGAAACAAAAGCTATTTATATGGGCAACATGGCTCTGCACTAACTATGAAGTGATATCATAGAATTAATTAGTTGTAAATTAGAGCTTGCTACAATGGTATGCCAAATCAATGTATATTATCTCCCCTTTGTAAAATGCCATTGCACTAAAATATTTGCACAAGCTTGGCCAATACTTTCTTTCCATTATGTTCCAATATCGATGAGTAGAATACATGTCTTTGTAAAAATTAAAATCTGGTTATAGGACACACGGTACTAATTATATGGAAGACCTGTGAACCAGTCTAGAAATTGGTGAAGAAATAATAGAGGATATACGGGTTCAGTGGTCCCTAATTGTTTCATAATGAAAAGTAAAATTTAGTAAAATTATCATTTGAGATCTTATTCTATGTATAATTTAGAAATAATATAGACAAAATTTTCTATTGATCAAATTGTAGCATTTTACAGACTTGACTTACGAGTAATTAATAATGAAAGTAGACCCGATTCATTTGGTGCAGAACCAATAAAATGTGTTCTCTTCTCAAAAAAAAGAAGCTTACACCAAGGATATTTGTGCATGGAGAAATATAGGTCTGATCACCAACACCTAGAAATTTTAAGTTATTGATTTTTGAATATGATGGTGTTTCTATATGTTTACTGTGGAGTTGAATTATTACCGCGAGTCCTTAAGCAGCTAGAAAGCTACAATACACCTTCAGCACATTAAAGTTCCATAACGCGGAAACCTTTAGAAGATCTATAGTATCTATAATTACTTCGGCACGACCGATCACTACAGCTGAGCATATTATATAGTACTCATGCCTACTTTGGCACGAACGATCACTACAGCTGAGCATATTATATAGTATTCATGATTAATTTGGCATGAACGATCACTACAACAGAGCATATATTCTTTATACGATCTAAGTTTAACGGTAAAAGTGAAAAACTCAATCTCCGCTCTGTTTAAGGTCTTGAAAGAAAGTAAATATATATTCCATTATTAATGACTATTGAACCTGCCCACAAATGGTTTTCATATACAATATTTCCTTTACCTGAGTGAAAACCTATTTATAGAAACACCATAAAAGCCAAGCTAGTTTTCAATTCAGTGCAATCCTCATTTAATACTACTATAAGCATGGCTGCTTTTCTAGCGATTGTGACAAAATTTCATATTTGTTATAAGCGTACATAATATCTTGTATAATCCAAATGTGAAATGATAACATGTCATAATAACAATGTACAACGATATAGACATCAGGTCCAAAAGACTACATAAATGAAATTATGTCGTTAAAGCGTTTAGGCTGCAGAAAAATAAAGCTGAAGTGTTTGAATACAATTTCATTTCAGTGGAAACCAAACAAAATTATATTAGTTTAGATACTTAATCTATGAGACCGATATAATCTTTATAATCATACGTTTTGGCAACGGATCAAACCAAGATCGATTTCATATGAACTTTACTGAGATAAAGAAGATATTTAAGTCAAAGATATGTGATAAAGAGGAATAGTTCTCTTAGTATCAGAAATTCTTCCCATTTGGCGAGAGAACAATCAACGAATAAGACTTTTAATTGTAAGTATTAAAAAACTAACGGCACCAAAAGTAATACATACATCATTGTTTTATATAATTCCAGACTTATTTAGCCTCCAAAGATATCCCTCGATAACATATGGCGAAGCCAAACTATTCAGGCTCCTGTATCGGGGTTTATGCGATGAAATGCTGTATAATGTTTGCTGCAACAAGATTAAGACAATGTCTGGAGATTTTATCACACTAAATGACATTGATAAAGATTCATGTTGGGTAACCCTACGAACAGAATCTTCCACTACGTCATGATATGCAACCCACTGTTGAAAGTAAGTACTGAATATCCATAAGATAACGCATATCAGATTCCGAAGATGAATAAGAACTATCATGCTTGCTTAAAGGCGAGCTGTGCAGATTTGGAAATATGTGGGTGAATTTGTAAACTAAATTCACATAGAACCGATGAAGAAAACAAATATTAAAGGGAAAAAGAGTTGTCAGCGTTAAACAGAGATGCACATACATTTCTGTTTCACCACGGTCCCGATTGTGTATGTGATAAACTGGCTTTTTGTCAAAAGACATACTTTTATTTATTTGAAAACATGGAAGGCTGAGATGCCCGCATATGATGGCATACGTTATTTGGTAGACAATACAAATACTCTGCTGATAGATTATATTTGGCACCTTCATTAATAAGCAGCATGGTATTATATATATATATATATATATATATATATATATATATATATATATATATATATATATATATATATATATATATATATATATATATATATATACCATTCTAACATTTTGTATCGTCAAACGATTCGAAAACTCGAGAATATACTTTTTATAATTTGGCTGTTTGGATATTCACTAGACTATCATTAATGTAAAAAATATACATGTGCTTCTCCAATTGTCTTCCTGACGATTTGTAGATAAAAGCCTCGTTATTCGTTCACCAATTTGTAACAACGTCAAATAATGGCGTTGTCCTTGAAGCTTATAAGCTTATGCGATATGAAATGGTTAAAATACTTAAGATAGTATTTTTAATTCTGTATTTTTCTATTAAGCTGCGAGAATATACATGGCATCTTGCATGATTTACGGCTTTAAAGATACATATTTGACAAATCCTCATCAGATACCACAACAGTTTCATAGGATTGGTTAAAACTCTTTAATATTTTCCCTTCAAATATCCTATATAAACTGAGCATACCCTTTATGGACAATCTGGTATCACAGTAATTTGTGTATTTATTGGCACTTGCATCAGTTATTATTTGTCGTGATGAAGTTGTAGAAGAAAGGTATGTCAGCACTATACTCATCAATGATAAATATTTTAGCTATAGTTGTAAATGTCACGGTATAGTAGTGGAGACTAATGTTCGCTTACTCGCAATCCTCGTTACACGTTCTGTCACATATAATGCTTGTGTAGTGGAACGGGAATGCAGAGTAGCATGAGCTGCAAATATATTTGTGTCGCGTGGTAAATTAACTCATTTTGTTTCCATACACCACGTATTAGATAGCCTTCGTGCTGGTATTATATGCATCACCCGCTTCACTTCCTAACTTCCTCAGCCTTTTACGCATGATAACACATTCCATTCTACATTGGCTGGAAGCCATAAATCTTGGCATCTGATTAAATAATTGCAGCCATTAAACTTGTAATTTTCATCACTATGGCTGGAGATAGTTATGTCTTAGCAAGCATTCTTCCAATATTGATAACTACAACGTCACTATCATGGAGATGTAGAAACTACCGTTGACAATTGACACACTATGTCTCAGTCTAGGCTAGACTACTCGAATTGGCTAAAGACGTTCAGGTTGGAATGATTAGAGTGATTTACCCCTTTCACATCTAGAAAACATAACCAGTACAGTATAATACTGGCAAGCCACTTTTCCGAAAGGTAAAAAAATGTTACTTCTCATGCTACATATCTCCTAATTAATACACTTCAACTGTTTATTTTCCATACCTCACACTTCATACTCCATACATTTCACACTTTCCAGTTCACATACCTCACACATACTAATTTACATGCTTAATACTTCCTACTTCGCATACCTCTTACTTTCTAGCTCATACACCACACATTTCATAGTGTACAAATCTTAAACTTCCTACGTCACATACCCAAATCTTTTTACTTTATTAATTTCAAACGTCATTCACATACCTCACACACCCTACATCAGATAGCTCCTACTTCCTACATCACACACCTCACACATCCTACTTCATATAGCTCCTACTTCCTACATCACACAACTCACACATCATACTTCATATAGCTCATATTTCCTATATCACACACCTCACACTTCCTTCTTCATATGACTGCTAATTCCTACATCACACACCTCACAAATCCTACTTCATACAGCTCCTACTTCCTACATCATACACCTCACACTTCCTACTTCATATGGCTTCTACTTCGTACATCACACACCTCACACATCCTACTTCATATGGCTCCTACTTCCTACGTCACAAACCTCACACATCCTACTTCATATTGCTCCTCTTTCCTACATCATTCACATCACAAAACCTACTTCATATAGCTCCTGCTTCCTACATCACACACCTCACACACCCTACTTCATATGGCTCCTACTTCCTACATCACACACCTCACACTTCCTACTTCATACAGCTCCTACTTCTTGCATCACACACCTCACACATCCTACTTCATATAGCTCATACTTCCTATATCACACACCTCACACTTCCTACTTCATATAACTGCTAATTCCTACATCACACACCTCACACATCCTACTTCATACAGCTCCTACTTCCTACATCACACACCTCACTCATCCTACTTCATATGGCTCCTACGTCGTACATCACTCACCTTACACATCCTACTTCATATGGCTCCTACTTCCTGCATCACACACCTCACACATCCTACTTATATGGCTCCTACTTCCTACATCACACACTTCACACTTCCTACTTCATTTGGCTCTCACTTCCTACATACCACACCTCACACATCCTATTTCATATAGCTCCTATTTCCTACATCACACAATAAACACATCATACTTCACATAGTTCCTACTTCCAACTATATATATATATATATATATATATATATATATATATATATATATATATATATATTATATATATATATATATATATATATACATATATATACATATATATATATAGATATAGATAGATATATATATATATATATATATATATATATATATATATATATATATATATATATATATATATATATATATATATATATATATATCTGACTGTCTGTCTGACTGTCTGTCTGTCTGTCTGTCTGTCTGTCTGTCTGTATGTATGTATGTATGTATGTATGTATGTATGTATGTATGTATGTATGTATGTATGTATGTATGTATGTATGTATGTATGTATGTATGTATGTATGCATTTATGAATTACTTGTATGTTAGTTTTAAATTTCTTTTTTAGTTCAGTTTTCTTTCATTGCATGTCATTGTATGAAAACATTATTCACTGGATTAGACATAATTTGTTTGAAAATTCAGTTTTCTGTTTTGATCTGATAAAAAAGCAGTTCATTGTTAATTTGTATTTTAGCTGACTTAGTTCCAGACCTTTATTCATAAATTGGTAAACACAGAGTGAAAATATCAATGTTTGTAATCAAGGCCACAATTGACTTGCGTGTTAGCACTATTTTGTAAACAACATTTTATTATTATATCTTAAAGTAAGATTCTTTCAGCACAATCGAACCCGTATTGCTTAGGTGCTAATTAACATATTTTTATTGCATTTTTCGAACTAAATAACAACGAGACCCCATCACGTGAATTGTAATTGAGGGTTAAACATGTTTTGTAGTGGATTTAGGCAGTCGTAAGTTGATATCACTGGAGCTCAAACATATATCGTGTCTTAATCAGTTGAGTTATAAATATTATTTAAAATAATTTATTTTTTCTATAAATATCTATTGCTCATCAAAATTCTTGGACAAAGATATTTACAGGAAATTATTTGGAATTTTAAAGCCGGAATATTATTCTTGATTCATACAATTCAAAAAGGACCTGTTCACTCGACAACACTAAACCGAAATAGAAGACGTCATCGCCTTTCATCTTAAAACTTATGGAAGACTTCATCGCCTTCCATCTTAAAACTTCATCGGGATTCAAATTTTGATTCATTCTCATAAATTCACACTTCCTACGTCACATACCACACACTTTTCAATTCACATATATCACACATCTTAATATACATATTTCAGATTTCTTACTTAGATATCTCGCACTTCTTGTTTCATATAGGTCACACTTCCTGCTTCAAAAAGCAAGTACTTCCTACTTCACTTACCTCACACTACTTACTTCATACGTCACACATTTTGCTTTACAAATTTCACACGTCCTACATCACATTGCTTACACTACCTACGTCACATTGCTTACACTTCTACATCACATTGCTTACACTTCCTCCGTCTCATTGCTTACACTTCCTATTTCACATTGCTTACACTTTCTACTTCACTTTGCTTACACTTCATACTTCACATTGCTTACACTCCTACTTCACATTCCTAAATCTTCCTAGCCCACATGTCACACAGTTCCAACTGTACATTTTTCACACTTCCATCTTCGCACACCTCACACTTCCATCTTCACACACCTCAAACGTCCTACTTAACTTAGCTCACAGTGCCTAAAACATATACCTCACAATTCGTACTTCACACTTCCTACTTCGCATACCTGACACATCTTCGCATACCTGACATTTCACACTTCATACTTCACATACTTCACACTGTTATTCTGATACTTCACACTTATTACGTATAATACTTCTCACCTGCTATTTTCATGCCATATTATTTTCTACTTAGTACACCTCACTTTTCTTACTTTATGAAGTTGACACTTTCTACTTCACATATATCACATACATGACACTTCATTTTTCATGAAGTAATATATCGATTTCCTGACTATTAATATCCGTTTATCTAATATCTCCATTTCGATTTATCTTATCTAACACTTGATTCATAGACATTCCACTAGCGATGTTTTAAAATTTGCCCATGATATTGAACCCTATACATTATTTTTGTACACTTTTTTGTTTATCTCAACGACCACCACGACCATCACCAGCATCATGGTCTTTATCTCTTTATCGTTAGCAGCGCCAACATGTAAACATGGTTGAAGCATACTGATGGCAAAAAGATCTATAGCATTTTTAGCAACATGATGGTCAGAAGACATTAAGTACCTTAGGTGTATTTCTCTTCAGCGACAAACTGGGGTGGTATTGACAGAAGTGTAAACGATTCAGCTTATATGCTGACTTGCAATAATCTCTGCCATCTGCTTAATTTGAGTTTATTTAATGAGATTTATAGTGACTGCGCAGAACATATTAATCCATTTATTGTTCTCAAACGTTTACATATCCACCATAAAACATATTTATGTGAGATGCCTGAATAAAAGAATTAATTCTAACATTTGTATATGACAACGGATTTGTTAGTCGTCTTAATATTTCGTATAAACTAAACGGATTATTAAATGGACGCCTTAAACAATAGCAGATTATGATATCAAAGGTTTAATAACATTGTAGACGAGTAGAAGTAATTTTCAGGTCCGTAAATATAAGACACGTTCTGTATGAGACGTAAATCCTACTTTTAGTGATTAAACGCGCGGATTTTAAAGTTATTTAAATTGCCGGAGCGTACAACTCTTTATGGAGGAAAATGAAGTTTTAATTTGTTTGTGCAAATACATTTACGTGATATGAAATATTATGTCGTCTTAAGAATGTATAATAAACACTATATTTTAAATATAAAATATCAGATTGAATAAATGTTACTTTGCAAAATGTTACTAATTATATTAGGACAGATTGGAGATGTTTTGAAATAAACGTTCATAGTGACAAATATTTTCCATTTTCATTCTTTAGTTGACTTGATATTGTGGGGCTAATGCCTTTTTCCATCTAGCACATGAAGGTCAACATATATGGAGAAGGATGAACCCGGAACAAGTCAATGATGAACCACCTATCCATGAGAGGCCTATGTTAAGCTTTCTCACACGCCCGCATTGGTCAAACCTAGACTCGAACCCAAGTGGACAGAGGTGAGATATGTATGATATATTAGGGCAAGCGCCAACTGTAACCCAATTCACAATATGAACTACATTAAATTTCAACTAACATTAATCCGAAAAATGTAAAATAACCTATTAAAATGCGAAAAATGTCATTTAGATTGTTATAATTAAAGAAATGATTAATTTGACTTAGTAAATATTGTGAAGAAGTGAATTAAAAGTCCAAAGTGAATGTACTATGATGCAGATCTAAAATGTGTTGTTTTGCTGACGTCAAATTGTGTTATGGATCTTTATATGCTTTCAGTGTTTGAATATAGTGCTGGAGTTATTTTTTAAAAAAAAAGTGTCATATTGCAACGATATAATATAACCTTTGATAATTTGCTACGTTTGTCATATATTTGTAAATGATTAATGTGACGTCAACGAAGAGGATGTTGCTTCACGGTAGTGTATAATAAACGTCGTTGAAGTTTGAAATATTATTTTTTGTTTGAAACCAAAAAGTAAACTTTACGGTCAGAGTTTGCTGTTGGCTCAGAAATTGTATACGGAATTATTTATATTGCAAAAGCTATAACATTGTCAGCTTTATTGTGCTTGTCATAATCATCGATTTTCTCTCTACCATGGGTAATAAAATATTGCATTGATGAATGATAAATGAACCAATCAATGCATGGCGGACTGTATAAACCTAACTGGGAATGTCATTCGACATATCTTCACACATAGGTACATCCGACATGTTAGTCAGTCATTCAATACAATACAATTGCTAGCGCTAATCAGTCTCAACGAAATTAGATAGTGTACTTCATTACGGTGAGATACACAATCTCGCTGGTGCAGCGCGTCTAACTCTTCCAATAATCTACCTAGACTACTAAACTATTATTGCAGTTTTGTTCAGAAATAATTTTATATTGTGTTTACTCTAGATTAGAACACGGTGATATGAATTTAGATACCATACACTCATTTAAAAATGACTCCACTAATGGCGTGGATGTTTTCTCTTGTCATCCTATTGGCAGTAGCTGAAGAAATGCATTTGACGACGTGTCTTGTTTCAGTTGTTGACACACTTTCAACTGCGTGATATAATCAATGACGTAAACTTTCATCGCCAATACTATTTTGTTGGTAATTCAGGTCAGCCTTTTTTCTAATCTATATTCGGGTGCGAGTGTTTTGATTTTTTAACGCAGCTTTAACAATTTTTCAGTCATATGGCAGTGTGGCAGGTAATGGTGATATCTAGCACTCGGGCATCATTCCGCAGACATTTAGCATCATGTCCCACCCAATCTCATTATGCTGATGCCAGGCCGACCAGTTATAACACCAACCCCTTAATGTTGAGCGCCTAGCGAGGCAGCTGCGATTGTCATTTTTAGAAGTCTTTGGTATGACTCCACCGGGCTTTGAACCCGCGACCTCCTGCATCCTGCGTGCACGCTCTAACTACTAGGTGACCAGAGCGGTCTAAAACTATACATTATTCGACGCCAATATCCAATAGTAGATATTACACAAATAAAAGTGGACTTATTTAAACAAGGATCACTATTTAACCTTCAGAATTTCAGCGGTAGTTCTTTAATTAACTACTAGAAACTGTACAACACCTAAAAATTGTTTTGGTTTTCTAACAAGACAACACGTGCATAGTCGGCTCAGACACAAGCTAAGTCCATAAGTTGCCTGAAAATACACCACCGTCAGCTCAACTTCACATATAATGTATTAATGTAAGCGTTTAGGATTTTGAAATTATATGTTAAAATCATGGCAGTGTTAGCAAAGAATCAATCAGTTTAGCAATAATCAGGTTAGCAAGGGTCTGTGCATCTGATTCGTTTTCAGTGAATACTATTAATTATGTAACTATAAATTTCACTTGGCTAGGAAACATTTTGCTTGTTTTGTTCTCATGTTCAGCTAAATTTGTTGTAAGCGGAGGTGGGTAGGTCAGGATGCTCATGGGACACGAGCGCTTCGTCTCTTTTTTTTTCCAGGGTATGTACTGAGGAGTGTCTCGTAGTCTCAGACTTAGCAAGAACAGAATACCAAGCGTAAAGCAAGATTCGATCTCACAGTTGGCATTTTGTATGGTGGGAGCTCGTAGATTAAATGTGCTAAGACTATCAATGTTTGGATTTTCTTTTGCGCTTTTTTGAAACAATGATCTCGTGGCCTAGTGGTTAGAGCGTCCGTCTTTGATGCAGGAGGTCGCTGGTTCGAACCCCAGCCAAGTCATACCATAGACTGGTAAACATAGTAGTGACAGCTGTCTCGCTTGGCGCTCAGCAATAAAGGCTAGTGTTAGGACTGGTCGGCTTGGTGTTAGACTAATGTGACTGGGTGTTACATCGTTCTACATGTCACACTAGACATTACTATAGACTGCCTCAGTGCAGACATCGTAGTGATATGACTAAAACACTCGTTAAAGCTACATTAAAATTCCGAATCACACACGCACATACATACATACACACATTATGAATCATTAATAAAACATTCAATTAGGAATTAATCAGTCATTGAGGTATTACAGTACATATTCCAAAACTTCCAATGCGCCTTGTGGTTAGAGAGTCCACCTACGATGCAGGAGGTCTAACACACACGCGCACACGCACACACACACATTTATGAAACAATTAGCTTTGCGAAAATATAATAAAAACATAAAATTAGGAATAATTCGATGATTGACATATTACAGTAAAACTTCCAAAGTTTCCAAGGAACTCGGCAAATCATTCATGAGCTCTTTAGTCGATGTATGCTAAAGTCCGTCTTTACAGCGGCTTCCTCGCTGATCCTAATTTTTCATTTTTTTTTTCTTTCTTGTGCATGGATGGCGTTTTTCATTTCAATTAAATGGGACAAGGAAAACGGAGGTCAATTAGTCTTAGATACAATCTATTATATAAAATTGTCTCTCTTTCGTCACCGAATTGCAATAAGAGTTGACCTTAAATAGTTAATTATATGTGATTTATCTAGATCAGTGCAAAACATAATCCAAATTACTTTTCTTTTTTAACAAAGTTTTGTCTCTACGTGATGCATGTACAAACAACATTATGGACAAAATAATTTGCTTGATGAATTAGCTGGACATCGCTTTTGTCACCTAATAGCATGAATGTGATACAGGATTTCTAGACTGGTTTCTGTTTTGAGTAAAATTTCTAAGATGGGGAAATCAAAAGGTCAAAATTATACAGCGTCATCAAATGAATATGGTATACCGAATTCCATCCAGCAAAGTATATAATAAATCACTTTAACGATATATTCATATAATTTGTCTTCAACGGGTCATACTCATTTGACATGTGCCTGAAGTTAAGATCTTTCACAGCTGTGTATTAAGGAATGGGACCCCTGTGGCTGTGTATGTGGAAAAAGCTTTGCAGTAACGTCCCGTCGACCTCCTGAGTTCTTCTCCAACGAATATCCCGGTAGCCATGTATGGCGTATCATGTTCCTAAATAGCGTTAAACCAGACAAGACCAAAGCAGACCTTTATATTGATGAATGATTTCGACTATTATCAGCTAATTAGTAAATGGTATTTATAATGTAGAATTATTCAGCAATTAAGAAAATGAATCAAGAGATCTCGTTGAAGCCAAAAGGGCATGAATTACAAGTGATGAGAGTTTGAGTCTGTTGCAATGTGATATTATTCGCCCGGAAGACAATAATGTTTCCAAGATGTTCAAATTATTTTATTATACAATAAATAAAAAAAAAAACAAATAAAAGTAAATATATATATATATATATATATATATATATATATATATATATATATATATATATATATATATATATATATATATATATATTACAAAAATAAAGCGTAAAAAATAAACCCAACAATCAATAAGTCCTCTAATATTTCAACTGAATTAAAGAACAAACCTTATATGTGTTATGTATATTTAGTTTGCATTTTTCCTTTCTTAATTTTTTTTAATCATATGACGTTATAATGTCGAATTTAACCGTGTCCAAAATCAAGTTTATTTTCTACTTGACTTGAATTCTTTATTTTTTATATACTGCAAACAACAAATGCATAGCTAAAATGCCCTCAGTGTAAAGGTGTTTTTTGTTGATAGAAGCAGACATGTGTATTTAGGCATGGGTCTAGGCTGTTGGAATTCCTTTACAATTTAAGTGGCGCGTGTGATATAATACATTTTATATTTGATAAATATAGTAACATATTTCTAATAATAACTTCCATGTCATTTTTAAACAATATGCACTTTCCAGATTGTTATTTTCCATTAAGTAATATTTTTAGAAAGTGTTAATTGTGGCCTGAGATCTAACGAAACACTAAATAATCTTGTCACTGGAAAATTTATTAATTATTGCTTTAACATCCAGCAGAATCAAGTTATTGTTGTGTATAGTATTTGATTTGGAATTATTCAAATTGTTGCCTCTCTGGAAATATTAAAGAGGCGTCATAATATTCTTGGATATAGAGACTTGAATTTATACGGAAATTTCTAATAAACATTCCTTATTGGATTATATTATAGTGATTCAATAAAATATTGTGGTCATATCAACACTGAACATCAACACTTTTAGTATTAGACTTATTTTTAATTTCTAATAACGTTAATAAAGATCTTTAAGTATGAATAAATATATCATTAATTATAGGACAATTTTTGATTGTCACATAGTATTCTTAAGAAATAAATTATTTATTAAATTTTACATAGATTGCTGCTTTTCATACTTTTCATTACTCATTTTAAAACCATTGACTCTTTACACAAGTCACAACAGTAAGGACTTGCATACAACGGAATAGTTGCTGAATAAATTTTAAGTCTTCCACTTGGAAAAGAAATAATTTTAGTAAGTAACTGTCAAATGTTAAAAGGAGGATATTATAAATACCAACTGATATGGGCAAACATTTATGAGGGGTTAGGGGTGGGGATAGTTTGCTTTTCCCACTTCGTTCTCTCAAGGTGTTTATGAACTATATATTTTTCCTGTCCTCTTACATATTTTAAGACTGTCACCGCAATGGAGTTCTCGGTTCCACAGTACAGAATTTACTATTCCATTAGACAATGGTCTAACATGTACCAACGATGATGAACACCAACGCTATACTATTGATCTCATTTCTGTAAACATTTCAGGCCTTAAAGTGTCTCTACGACATTAATAAACACCAACGCTATACTCTTGATCTCATTTGTGCATTACTTCCAGGCCTTGGTTGCCAGACGACGACTATATACTCTTGATCTCATATGTTTATTAATTTCAGACCTCGGTGGCCAGACGACGACTACAAACACCAACGCTATACTTTTGATCTCATATGGTTATTAATTTCAGACCTTGGTGGCCAGACGACGATTACAAACACCAATGCTATACTCCTGATCTCATGTTTATTAATTTCAGACCTTGGTGGCCATACGACGATTACAAACACCAATGCTATACTCCTGATCTCATGTTTATTAATTTCAGACCTTGGTGGCCAGACGACGACTACAAACACCAATGATATACTCTTGATCTAAGTTGTTTATAACTTTCAGGCTTTACAATATCCAGATGATAGAATAAACACCAAAAGCTGTATTCTTAGTCCTGTTTTGTTTTATTAACTTCAGACCTTAGAAAATGCAGACAATGGTAACAAACACCAACACTATACTACTAATCTTATTTGTTTCTTAATTTCAGGCCTTAGTGTGTCCATACCACAACAACACACACCAACGCCATACTCTTGACCTCTTGTTTATTAATTTCTGGACTTAGAGCGACCTTGCGACAATAATAAACACCATCTATTTATTAATTTTAGACCATACAATTCCCTTCTCTTTTCCTTTGTTAAGTACAATATAACATATTATTTGATCAATTAATAAATATAACAGACATTTACCTAACAACATTTCATGTACCAGAGATGACGGCTGCGTAGGACTATATTTCTCTGTGATTCCGTCGCATAATATTACTGAATAATATGCATAATACAAATCAATATATCTCTGTTGATAGAATAAACAAACCAGTCATTAGGCCACAAATAATGTGAATGGAAGATAACTACAAACACATGCTGCTTTCTTTACGTTGTCAATAACAACGCATTTTCAGCAGCTGTAATGAAAAATAATTCTTGCAAAGTTGGCTTTATCTTTTTATATATCTTTAAAAGAAATACACGAACACTGAATCGAGTAAATGCATATTGAGATTGCTGTTCATCTTCTTTAGTTCACACCTGTTTCATCATATTTTGTCACCAATATCACACACACGCACGCACGCACGCACGCACGCACACACACACACACACACACACATACATACATACATACATACATACATACATACATACATACATACATACATACATACATACATACATACATACATACATACATACATACATACATACATACATACATACATACATACATAAAATAAAGAGAGTGAATGAGCTGGAGTGTTTCTAATAGCAAGTTATTTGTATAGTTACAAGTCTGATATTATGCCCTGTAGTTTCTTAAAATGCAGTTGCTTCTAGGGACTTTCCACCTGGGTTCATATAATGGGGTTTCGTACAATAGACCCCTAGCCAAAGTACGTAATGAACATTCACAATAAGTTTCGGTCACGATGACGTAAGTAGAGAGACATCTTTATGTTAACTTTCAATTAACCAATAAATCTCATTCACAACGAAGTACGTGTAATTAAAAACAAGGCAAGATATTCGATATATTTTCGTAACGTCTGTAGATGATACATTGGCAAATGCTATCAGTGTAAAGAACACAACTAGTATTTTAGTGATGGGTGGAAAGATGTCTACGAGTGATCAAACACGCGTAATCTGGTTGGTACTGTGAGTGTTGTTAATATGTTCATCTTTCTAAGGGAAGTCATTTTGCTTGACTGACATCCACTACTAAGACCTTAATATTATCGGAAAAATTAACAGTGAATCAATGATTTCCTTTTGGCAAAAAGTATACACTTTCAATTCGGAGGCAAGTTTAAAGTGGTTCGCAAATAATGTCACGTGCTTTGTGTGCTGGACGATCATAAAATTAAAGCCAAAATACAAAAATTGCACAAACATACCATATAATAACTTCAAATGTTAACCATGCGTTTTCATCATTAACTTTCTGGATGTCATTTTGCAATTAAGACATCATGGGTTTGAACTTCAGTAATTTTCCATTTTCCTGTTGTTAATAATAATAATAATAATAATAATAATAATAATAATAATAATAATAATAATAATAATAATAATAATAATGATAATAATAATAATAATAATAATAATAATAAAAATAATAATAATAATAATGATGATGATGATGATGATGATGATGATGATGATGATGATGATGATAATAATAATAATAATAATAATAATAATAATAATAATAATAATAATAATAATAATAATAATAAACCTCCCTGTCAGCTTGGGCTTCTGGTTTGCCTAAGGACATACATGTCTAAAGCAAAAGTTCCCTGCTTGATAACTCTTGATACAATTATCAATCTGCCCCAAGATACTCTAGACTAGACTATAATTACTATACTGTTAAAACGTCGCTGCAAAATCCTAATAAGATAATGATGCAAGTCTTAAGGTCTTCCTGAGAATATCCCGGTCCAGAATGTGATCTAATTCACAGCAGGTTATCAAAATTAAAATAAAGACTGCATCATTAATATTCAATACGAAGACACATTAAATTTCAAAACTAAAAAACAAAATATGCCTCTCCCAAATTATTGTTGAGTAATCTAGGACGTGTCTAATTAATGTGATCCTTCTGTCATTGTTTAAAGGGTGTCGTTACATTCACGTGTTATTACCTTTATGCAATCATTTCGCAAAATACTGAAGAAAGAAAAAAGTATCCACAAAATTACGTAAACTTTCGTAAAAGGCTTTTTAATTACTGACATGTACATTTTATAGTGACAGCTTAAAACAACGGGTCATTACAAATTGCTCATTAGCAGCTGAGACTTTAAAATTTGATTGAGCATCTTTTAGAGAAATTTTCGATTTTAAGAAAAGGATATTTCGATTACATTAAATTTGCACATTTGCAGCTTTCAGACGATTTCTGCATATAAAAAATAGATATTAAAAGGAGACAAACCTTCATGGGGACGCTCTTGATTGATGTGCTCTAAATCTAGTGTTGGTGAAACGTGAAGTCTTTTTGCATCTTATACCTGTTTTAAGCTCAGTTTCTTCAAGAATGTATTAATTTTACTCTATGGTGGCAGAACTTACAGTAAATGTAACCAGTATAAACATCAAACCGTGCTGATGGATTGCGCAGCTAGTTCGCTTCAGCTCGAAACATCTGAGCACTTCTTACTTTAAGGACAGGCCCATCTTTTATTTTAAACATTATCTTCAGAAGAAAGAAGGGTATGAGTAAATTGCACGCACTAGAAGAATTGCAAATAATTTTCATTCTATTGTTTATCTCACAGATGCTACAGGTTGTAAACGGTTAATTTCACAAGACTACATTTCATATTTTACGCAACTACTCCGTTTGTTGGAATTGGATTGGTTGTCTGCGCCCTGTATCAACAGGTGCAACGGAAGAGGACCTGGATAAAAAACATAATGCTATTTGGCTTTACACACTTTCATTGATACAGTACTATAAGAACGGAAAATAGTCGGCGAAAAACAAAATTTCCACAATTTACGGAATGGAGCAAACCAAACAACTAGCGAACATCGTCCTGTTGCTTTTCACAAACCTGTTGGAGCTGACATCAGCTGGCATATGTCCTACATTTTTTCTAGGAGCAAAACGTTGGTTGGAGAAGTGTTGTTCTATTATACACCGATAAACTGTGTAAAATATAACCAAAGCAAAACGCATTACAGTTACTCTAGTCGCTTGACGTGATCATTTTCTTGCTACTAGTGTACTTTGACGATTATAAGTTCTATGGTGGAATGCAGTTTGATCGCCTGATGTAGCAGCAGGAGGAGGGTATGTTTGGAGTCCGCCTGCAGTCCAGTGATGTCCACTCCACATGCTGTCTATGTCTTGAGGATGCGACCCTTCCCATTGTTGAACCGTTGAGCCATGGCCTCTGCTCCTATATATATATATATATATATATATATATATATATATATATATATATATATATATATATATATATATATATAACTACGAAGTACCAGGAAAAGCAAATTTGCAAAGTTTTGCAAAAGTTAGAAAAGAACATTATTGCACAGGTTGTAAATGAAAATGTCAGTGGTACTTACAGTAACGTAAAGTGAATTGAACTAATCCTTATACAAGTGCATGGGAATTATAAATTATTTAAAAGTCCTTTATACATTTCAGATCACTACTCATTTTAAGTCAAACCTGCCTGTTCATGTGACATAGCCCAACCAATGGAAATTTATTAAATTCTTCCACAAACATCAAAATTAGGCCATCCAACGAGAAATTAATCCATTCGCTTAATTAAGTCGTATTATTAGATTTTTATTGTCAATTGTCAACGCATATTTAGGCGTCTATGTAAAGGCCCTACATAGCAAAACACCACTTTTTGAGAATCTGGTGACGTATGAAAAATTCAGCTAGCGCTACTCTGTACGATTTACAGCCCAGATTAAAAATTATTAAAGTTAGATAAAATCTCTCATTAAAGTTAGATGAAATCTCTCTCTCTCTTTCTCTCTCTCTCTCTCTCTCTCTCTCTCTCTCTCTCTCTTTCTCTCTCTCTCTCTCTCTCTCTCTCTCTCTCTCTCTCTCTCTCTCTCTCTCTCTCTCTCTCTCTCTCTCTCTCTCTCTCTCTCTCTCTCTCTCTCTTGTTTGGTGTCACTTTGCACATCAGGATCATCAGAAAACTCATTAACAGACTTACTATTCAAAATCTTGTTGTCAACCAAAACTCAAAGTTTCTAGCTGCAGATACTGTGGTATGCGGGTCTTTGTTTTTAACAGTTTTTGCGTTGATAGCTAGCAACAAAAGCGGACATTTTCACTTATTATGTTGCATTCCTTACAATTACAAGCATGTTTTGACATTTTGGAATAAATATAAATTGTAAAGGCTGCAAGGAGTCATTCTCACTATTTTAAAAGCGGATTATTATTGAATATTTCAAGTTGTAAATGTAGTTCCAGAGTGGGAGTGCTATACGAAACTTTTAGTTGTGCGATACAAAATCACATAATGAATATCCAAATCGAAGACCCGATAATGGCATGCAAGATTAAATACATATGTCAATAAATGTGTGTGTGTCTGTGTGTGTGTTTGTGTTTGTGTTTTGCTTGGACCTTTAATGTAGTTTTAAAGAATTTAGTCATATCTCTACGATTTCTGCAACGTGGCAGTTTCTAGTGATGTCTGGCACTGGGGGATCATTACTGCAGATATGTGGGATCGTGTTCCATCCAGTCACATTATTCTGCGTTAATCGAGGCAGCTGTTAGTACCATTTTTATGTCATTAATATGATTCGGTCTGGATTCGAACCAGCAACATCCGCATATGAGGTAGGCGTTCCAACCATTCAGACCATGGCAGCGGTCTGTAAATAAATAAATTATATAGAATGGCTTTTTAAGTGTTGTTATAACAGAATTTGATTTTCGAATATTGTTGGTATCTTAAATTGTGATTATCCCATGATTCAACAATATCCATATATAAGGATTATTGCAACTATGTGCTGTTGATTCTAGACCTATATATCAATGATGAATTTCCACACTCATTAAGAAAAGTAAAAAAAATATTAATAATCCCCGTCTTCTAAATCACTTTAATATGGTATATAATGTTATCGCAGTCCATACTGAATTTCGTTACCACATCCCATCTCATGCATAAAGCACAATATTAGTACCAATCTGTGAGAGAAAAAGAATTTTTGGCTATGTGAATGCCTTGAAACTTAACATGCATCAAGTATCCTACAAGAATATATTTCGTCCTAACGGTATTTGTACACGTTACTTCGGATTTCTCGACAGTATTTATATAATCAATGATATAAGGTTGCAATATCCTGTCGACAATATATGGTTAATATCTTTGTTACAAGGAAACATCCTATATGTTAATTTAATAATTTATTACGAAAATGCCCCCCTCCCCCCCTCTCTCTCTCTCTCTGTCTCTCTCTCCCTCTCTCTCTGCGATTGTGGCAAGATAATGATGGTAATAGTTAAACCAACTAAATGGATGAGAGAGAGAGAGAGAGAGAGAGAGAGAGAGAGAGAGAGAGAGAGAGAGAGAGAGAGAGAGAGAGAGAGAGAGAGAGAGAGAGAGAGAGAGAGAGAGAGATGGCACACAAAGACTTTCAATGAATACCACAAATTACTTTCTTAACATGATGTAATAATTCCGTATCTGATACGATTTATTGCCATTAATCTATCAGGGAATATTTATAGGTTATTGCATATGTATGGGAAAATATGAACGATTTTTTCAGATGGATATACTGCACGAACTTGGGAGTGCAGTATATCCTTCCTACAAATCAGTTCATAATTTCCCATACAAATACAGTAACATTTTGAGTATATGCTCATTTCTAATTCTTTCCAATGCTTAAATATATAACATAAATACACTGAACGAAACAAAGAAACTAAATGTATGCCGTAATCCAAACTAAATACATAAGCGTTGATGGATCATTACAGAACATTTTTAATGAGCGCATAACTCCGCCCAGATAAACATGTCGCACGCTAGATGTAAGTTTCGAAAGAAAATGGTGTTTGCTCTACTTAAAATTGAAATTTGGAGTAATATTGTTAATCAATACCTATTGCAACAAATTTACCATTTTATATGCAATAAATAATTATGGCATTTTTGTCGATTCAACGCAGTATTTTGATTATGTTCTGGATTTATCTACATAAAGTTACTTGCATCGGATTCCAGCAGCGTCTGCTAGTTTAATCGTTTTGAATGGTATTGACATCGTCATGGGTGTTTCTTTTTTGTCATTTGAATGATTCATATCAAAATGTGGGAAAATTATGAAACCTTTCCCTTGCAATGTTCGAGAAGATGCTGTGGATTTTAATATTTATTTCACTTTGTGTGAGGTAATGAGGAAGCAACTGCACTTGGAATATACTCAAATTACAGTACAATTTCAAAATCTGTAATTAACATTGAGAACCTATGACGTCAGAAAATAGTTCCTTTGCGCGCGGGATGCAGTATGTAGGTATTTAATATCGGGGAATGTTTCAGGATTCTGACAATGTAAAGTTAACAGAGAAGAAAGATGAGCATAAAAAAGATACTTCCAACCCAATGTTCTTATCAAGGATAAAGGAAACAACATCTAAGCAGCATGGGTTTCTTTTGGGTGGATGTACGGTACATAATAATTACCGAATAATGTCTTCATACAGCGTCATTATCTCTTCTCATGTAATCCAAAAATATTCAGAAGTTATGTTCCCGTACAGGAAGAAAACATCAATTTGCTCAATAAACTCTTTAAAGACATTAGGGAAATGTGCACATCTTTATGTTATATGCTGTTTAAAATGTCGATTTGATTGGAATAAATGATTTTTTACTAACATATTCGTCTAAGGAGACGCTTCAAGAGAAATTTTAACTTATAACGGTATGCTAGTTAATACAAGCAAAATTGCATACTCCCACTGCAAGACTTTGTCATACATTATTTATTATTTTTTCTAATTATATTCTAATATAAATATGCATGTTTAAATGTCCTTCTATTTGTATACCAGGAGTTTGCTTTCATGATTATAAATAAAATATGTATGTATGCATAATAATCAATGTCCTAACGGGACATGTAATGAATGCAGGTTGTACACAACACTCGGCACAAAAGCAAACCATATTTGTTTGTTTGTTCGTAAATATCTTCTGACATGGAACGAACTCAAAATAGCTGAGTAGGTTTTTAATGCATTTTAAGATTAGAAATACACACTGTCGCTCAGATGTGTTTTACCAACAAGCGGTGTTTGAGCAGAATTTTCTTCATTCTTGAATTTATCTTATACATACTTTTGCATGCTTTGTAATTTTGAACATTTGTCAGATATACTCAGCGGTGTTTTTCCTCTGAGGTGGGGATGGGGGAGTAATCGCATTTCATTCGTTTAGGGAATCAATATTCAAAGACCATAATGCAAGCTCTTTAATGGTACAATAGTCATTCCTTGGTGCGGATACTTCCCAGATGTAACATTCGAGCACGAATTTCTAATGCATAGCAGTGGATCTGCCATTGATACACGTATTGAGGAGACATTCCTTGTCATATAAGATGGCTTGCAAATTAAGATGACACAATATATAACCCTCATGCAATGGCAGGGCCGTGCTGGATGGACATCTGTGTTACATCATGCTGGTCCTCTAAGCAATTTCAACGATGAGTTTCTTCGTTAGCGAAACTGTTCACCAGCATAAGACGTGCTAGCCACTTAACATAATTTGCGTTGCACGTCCTATGCAAAATAACATGTGTTAGTTACTTAGAAATGATTCAAATACTAGGACGAGCTCTGGAGTTTAGATAAAATTTCAATCAAAAAGTGTATTCGCTGAGTAACCTTAGTTATCTAATGGTGACTTATAGTTGATCCGAAATGTGCATCTTTAAGTTGGTGGGTTCAATCCCATGACCAAATATTGCAATGCATGTTGAACAATTGATATATATAATACCATAAGGGTTTGCCTTGGATCAGATAAACTATACAAGATAGTTCTACATACATATCCATATCATATATCCTGCAACACGTATGTAACTCTTTACCAAGAGTTTTGCAAAGGACTTTGAGTGACTCCAAAGGAAATCGGCTGATCTAAGCCTAAGGCACAAATAATCAACATTCTAGTTAACGTAGATAAGCTTTTCTTAGTCTGACAAAATATATATGGACACTAAGGTAATCGATCATGATTTTTTGATAGTAAATTTCAAAGGCATTGATGGGTTGTGAGATGAATGCATTCATAAAGAGTAAATGAACCGAAATAAACATATTAAGTTCGAGAAGGCATGTGCAAAAAATATTTTCAAGCTTTGAGCAGGCCCCAAGAGACGTTGGTAACATTGACATCAAGGATGGTGGTTATAGCCTAACATATTACGGAGACTGTTTAAGTCAAAGTTATGCAGAAATATAAGAAAAGGGCGCAGTACCAATATAATACGTCTGTAAAGGAAATATGTATTTGAAACACAGAATGTAACATCGAACAAATGAAAATAACAATATAGCACTGTGTCTTATAACAATAAAATTGTCCCAAAAGCAGAAAGGAATTTGCTTTATTTTCACGATCATTCATTGCATGTTATGCTGATTGATGCCTGATGCGTGGATATTAAAAGATAATGGTCAGAGAACATCATACGCTGATGTGGTTGTGACTAGACGTAGTTTAATTAAGTAATATGAATCAACGCTGACAGATTGGGATACCTGGATTGCGTTTTCTGCGGACTCATAAAATTGGCGCTATAATCTGCCTCGCTTAGCGCTCAGCATGAAGAGGTTAGTGTTAAGACCGTTCGGCCTGGTGTCAATATAATGTGATTTGAAGTGACATGATGCCACATCTTTGCAGCTTGATGTTCCCGTGCTAGACAACACTATAAACTGACATATTGCAGACATCTTAGAGATATGAACGAAAAATTGTTAAAACAACGTGAAGAATACAAATCAGGCACACACGTATCTTTTCTAATCTTAAAGCTGTTTTGTTTCTAAGACGATGCTAATCATATTCATATTTTGGGTCTGTCAGATTACATAAATTATGGATATCACCTTACTGTATAATTGCAACGCCACTGTGCTTACTAAAGTTGTCAATCGCGTTAACAGAGCAGTAACAGTTTTTTTGTATGCTTTTACCATAGAAATGCGTTGCCGAGCGTGCGAAAACCTTTGACCTCACAATACGAGCTAGCGTTATTGTAGAGCAGACTTCGACACATTAAAGGCCAAACGGTGTTTTCGGGTTTAACTAACCCCACAAAATAAGAACATGGGACTGTGAGGCGTAATGAACACAAACATCACAATTGTATTGCCGAGCTTCAACCTATTATTTGACAAGATGGTCAACGGAAGCTCCATCAATGAAAGTCTAGTCACATTTGGTGAAAATTTACTCGTATGATCATGGATGGTGGTCTATTTGTGTATGCTACTGACGTTTGTCTAGCTTTGCTTCATTTGTTCACTTTCAGCTATCGTGGTTGCTTTTGTACATCGCACTCGAATATCACATCTGTGAAGTTTCCTTTCCAAGGAATGAATCAATATTATGGTAGAACTTGGATAATCATCGTTGAGGCAACAGTAAAATTTGGAATATTAAAGACTTACGTACGATGCAATTTCATCCCTACATGACCATCAATAAAGAAAGCAAATAAATAAATACAAATTACTTAGATTTGGTAGATCTTACATATGGCTCTATGTATACCAATGAACCAAATGTGACAGTGCTTTATTGAAACCAAACAGAAGAAGTGTTCCTTTGAGACAAATTCCCCATTGGAGGTGGGGTGCATCAACTTTTTGGTCTATAAACTTGCCAGATCATGTGAAGGATATTTTTATGTGCTGCTTGGTTATACTTGTCCGAAAAATATGGACCTTTATTAACCTGTCTCCTCTATTGTATTTTTTTAATGATTTTATTTGATATTAGGCAGGTGTATGTAACGTTAAATCTGTGCATAAAAACTTTCATTGCACCCTCGGGTTTGAAGAGGCAAATGTCTCACTCCTATAAATAACATACCATAGATGGCGGTGGATCACAGAAAGCTTCTTCGCTTGGTAGTATTCCTCACACGTATTTCGTCTGCGATACACATATGAAAATTGTTATTATCACGAGTAAGGCTTAGTTATTGCATATGCAACACTGTTTGATATACATACGATGATGATTGATTAAGAAATGCTTTTTTCACTTTGGTGTCTGTTCTACGTGCGCTACGTTTCTCTTTGGTTACTTTATCGAGCTCGCTGAAAACATAAAGTGTTATTCCTATGCTCTTTACAACCTTTATTCCGGTATCAGGTTGCTTTTATTTAATGTTCTAATTCTTCTTCATTACAGTATAATTACTTGTCGGTAATAAACATTTTCGGTAAAATTTAAAACTCATTTAGTCCTGACACCACTTTAGCTTCACTAGCCAAGCTAGCTAGGGCAATGATTTCCGTCGGTCACTGAACAGTATACAATTTAGCATATTATTAAACCATAGGACACACACACACACACATATATATATATATATATATATATATATATATATATATATATATATATATATATATATATATATATATATATATATATATATATATATATATATATATATATATATATATATATATATATATATATATATATATATATATATATATATATATATATATATATGTGTGTGTGTGTGTGTGTGTGTGTGTGTGTTCGAAACTCCGAAGAGTACGAATTTAATTTCTCTAACCAGTATGATAGTACTGTTTGTGATACACAATTAAAACAAATCAGCGTAAGATTTTTTTAAAACCAAAAATATAAGAAATAGTACATGTTAATCTTGACAGCTATTCGGTTTAAATATCAAATTGGATTACTGAGGCTATCCAACATTAACATAGCACAAATATTTTAACTAGATTAATATACATTAATCACAGTGAAATAATAAACAGTGTGATATATAATTACTGCTACATAAATTAGTCTCAACAGGTTGAATGTTAAGACCAGGTTGTGGAATATCTTGTTTACATTTAGCTGATAAAAGTATACCATTGTAAGTGAAATTGAGAGACTTGGATCATAATACACGAATATTCAATATCATTCCTTTATCAGATTAAACTATATCAGAGCAAGTAATTTAACACAGATGGATTTTGACAATAGGGTGTGAAATATCTTGGTTCATTTATCAGATAAAAGCATAGGAAAATAAATGTCAGAATACAAAATGCTATTATCTGATTCGACATACTCTTCAATACTTTTAATATTTCTCCTAATAATGATTAAATAAAAATCAAATAAAAACTATATTTATTATTTTATATCAGTCCAGAAAAACATAAAAAACTGTATACCAGAGCTTTTGATTACCTGTATCAATCTACAAGTGTACACATAATTGAGGAACAGCGAGTATTGAAATAAACGCTAAAGGGATTAATTGAGTGTTATAAAGTGATAACCAAACAAGACGGAATGACCTTTATCACAATAAGGTAAGGCCTAACAATATAAGTAACAATTACGTTAAATAAATTGTTTTCTTAAGTGATGTGTGTTTAGCTGGCTAAGCACAAAATATATTTATACAATATAATACCACTGTTGAAGTTACTGTAAAGGTTACTTTAAAATTTTGTTTTAGTTCCATGTTATGGAAATCCGAAATATAAGTATCATCTATTCAGTTTAAAACAATAATATAATCAGTTTTCACATTACAGACAATAAATAACAGAGACAAATGTGACAAAAGAATGGAAAGAAGAACGGACAACATGATACGAATCTTCTATCATATTATCAAAACCAGATCTAAATATGGACGTTTATCACCGATAATTGGGACAAGTCATTATGTTGGACAATCCACAGATGCATGTAACAATTCATACATTTACTCGCAACTGATTTTGCATTAAATTGTACTTTAAAATGTCCTGGTAAATTGCACTACTTTCGTCATTTAGTACTTTCTTTCAAATGAGTTGAAGATGAGAATAGTTTATCATAAATACGTTGAAATGTAGATGGAACCAAAGTTGATTTAAATAGCAAAACAAAAAGAGTATTAACAGAGCTAGAGATGAAATTTCGAAAAAAATAATACTTTCGCAAACAGTTTTAGTTAGAAAATATTCATGTTACGTATATTTAATTTGTTTGCTAGTTTAGTTTTATAATTCCTTTTTTACTATATGTTAATTTAATTTTACATTATATGCCGGACTTAATCTTGTTCAATAACAAGTTTATCTTTTACTTGACCTGAATTAGTGTTTGTTTTTTTAAAAAATATTTTATTCTGTTGACATACATAGAAAAAATATTCTCTAACAAATAATTTATATCCCTATAGTACAAAGTGAAATATGAGAAAAAAGAACGTTCGGTATTGCGAAGTAAGTCCCAAAATAATCCAAAAATTAAAATCGCAAGTCATATAAATAATACGTCTTGAAAAAAACTCAGTTCAAGTCAAGAAGTGATGCAAAGTTGAATATGATGACGTGTCTGTTATAGCCTACGAAGTACTGAAGTGTTAAAAGTCTCTTGTTGAATCATAGAAATAATATCACATGTTTGAATTCAGTATAAATTCCAATAAATGTCTTAATCCAATAATTTTATCAGAGCACTTTTATATTTCCTGAGTAAATATTCACTTGAATTCAATAATGTTAAGAAACTAAAATTCAGCCTGAACTGGTATTAATATAATACGACTTATAATGCTAGATGTTAAAGCACAACTGGTAAAACACTCACAGCCACAAGATAATATAGCTTTCTGCTTGACCTCAAAGTCACAGTTATCATTGCCTAAAAGAAAATAGCCTTTTAGAATGATTCAATGAGCATTGTTTACTTACAACACAATGTCCTATAAAATTTACTTGGGAATCTCAAAAACACTGACCATGATCAACATATTTACGCTTTCTTTGTTTATCTATTTTATAATTCAGTTAATAAGCTCATACAAATAGAGAATAATGAAGCTATTATTCGTTGTATACATAAAAGACAATAAAAAGCAAATAAAAGTAGAATCAGATCAAGCACAAATGAATTTTAATTTTGGACGAGGTCAAGTCCAGCAAACAATGGCACATTGCAATAATATATAAGTAAACAATTCGAATGTATAACTAACGGACAAATTATATATATATATATATATATATATATATATATATATATATATATATATATATATATATATATATATATATATATATTGTTACGTATCGGCTCGTTCAAAGTAACATAAAAGAAAGAGTGAAGACAACAAGTTTTGTAAATTTTAACAAAAAATAATTTATTTTCCTAGAAAACAGGAAAATTTGTACAAATATGTTAAACAAGACTTACGGTTTACAGAAATGATATAAAATGTTTGTTCAAAATAGAAGCACAGGTCCTATAAACAGTTCTAAACACAGTCTGATGAGTCTGAAAATCAGATCCAAAATGGCGGATGACCACGTCAGACGAAGGCTAACAGAAAAGTACAGAATTTACACAATAAAGCACTGTTTGTGTTGTTCCGTTCCAATTTAGAATAATTTTGGAAAATGTTTTTGTTGAAATCAATAATGTTGTTCTCCAGGAAAACAACTATTTAGAAGAAATGCAGTAAAATTAGCTCCTGTAACAAGACATGTTGTTCTACATAGACATACCAACAGGCAACTTCTTTTAGCACACAAATACCCTTTTAAGGCAATAGAAGATGTATAACTGACTTTACGACTCTACGACCGTGTATGACTCGACTACCTATCGATTGTTGACTTTCGACTACGAATGTCCGTCTGTGAATGTGAACGTCTTACAAAAATCTCAAACATATAAATGAAGCTCATACGTTGTTTGAATTGCACACGCACAAAGACGCATTCAATTTCGTAATACTTCTGGACATTAGGAAAGCCTCTTGTTGTTGTTGTTGTTGTTGTTGGGCTTAACGCCATTTTCATGGCGGCCAGTATTAATGGTGGAGGAAGAAACCGGGAATTCCCCAGATAGAACCACCCACCCACGTTAAGCTACAGGCAAGCTTTCTCACATATCCACATTCGCCGAATCCTAGACTTGAACTCACCCAGAGAGATGTAAAATGGCAGTGATCCGTAAAGGACAGCGCTTTAGAACTTTCATGCAAAAATCTCTTTTGATAGTAAAGAATTGTTGTGGTATAAAATGGCATAAACATCAGTAGTTATACAGCAGTTAGATGTGATGGAAATAATGTTGTATCTTGGGAATGATTCAGATGAGGTGATAATCTAATCGATTGAAGTTACAGCAACAGATCTATCCATCAGCGGTGATGATTACGACCGCTGATGACATATGTGAGTTTTTCTTATTCACTTATTGCTGGATAAGTGATGATGCTTTTACTTCCACCTAGGTCCATGGTCATTGCCACGTCACTGATGCATACACACCGCTTGCCGTACACACTGCTTGCAATCCACAGTTGAGAGTTTACCCAAACAAAACATATTCCTGTTAGTGTTTCATAACTTTCGTGGGTCCACTTGATTATGAAAGCAAGACATTAAAAACACCAAAAAAGCTTGATTCCCAAGAATATAGCAAAATACAAAGACTTCAAGTTCAGGCTTGGCCTAGTGCAGTTCATCCAATTATTAGTTTGTAATCTACCTGGGATAAATAGTGAGCAATCTAATGGCGGAGAACTGCACAATTTCTCGTAGATATTGACGAACCGATGACAACGTTCGGATATGAAGGTGTTCATCTATAGGATTATACGAATAAACTGGAAAAGTTTGCCAAAACTCAGTTGCATTCGATCGAAGCGTTATATAAATCGGTGTCACATGTAGGTATCTCAGAAATGGATTACTATCACAAATCCATGGTTTGGTCGACATTCGACTGGAAAATCGTTAGGTAACTATCCCGATCTAAAGTGATGTGTTTCACACGCTGAGAACAAGACACACGGATACATCAAATGAAAATGTATCAGTAACAGCCAAAACAAGGACAAAGCTTTTGTGACCAATGTTTTATTAATAATCTTGCTGATCGATTGGTAAACCTTTTGGGATCAGTTCGTCCGGGTAACTACGCACTAGAATTCATCAATGAAGGATTATCGATTGTCGCTGGTAACCTAACCGACAAATCATAGATATAAATAAATATCGTATGCTGATACATGAACATTCTGGATATATAAATAATGTATACGACGAACGAAGCGCGTACACAGATGGCGCTTTCTGCAAAATCTGAGATTCTTTTTGTTGAATCTCTTGGGATTCTGCGTGAAATATATACTGTCATGCAATAGGGTGTTGAAAATACAACTCAAAGTGTTAACTCAAAGAATATAATCTCGTCAACGAAACCAGGCTTCAGTATGACTTTTCTCCAACTGTTATCTATGGTGAATCGCACGTACTTAGGATTGCATTAGCATCGATGTGCGTTTATTTAAGTTTTCCTTATATATATCCGATCACAACCGTATGATGGTCTACCATCAAACAGCACGTGTATTTTCCTCTGACAAAGGAGCCACTTGACATAATATTAAACTTCCTTCCGGTGCATTTGAAGTGAATTTAATCATTACAAAAGTGCGATGAGAAAGCGTTTATAATACTGGCAATGACTTCAAAATTTTCATACGTTTCAAAAAAATCCCAAAGGAATGGGGTTAACATTAGATAGTCATCAATAATATCATTTTACGGTGGCCTGACGATATATTTTGTATGTCATAAAAACCATTTGATAATACCATGTTTTATCATTGTGGATTAAGATCTGATCGCTGAAACATTGACAATATGATTTTACATTAGATGTCGACCGGATATTCAAATCTTATAATGACATTCGTACGGACACATGTGAGACCATGTGTTTTTCTAACGCGAGAAACCACGGTCATCAAACTTTTATTGAACTGTATATAGTGACACACCAATGTCCACACCAATTTCTCCTACTCGTCGACGAATATCTCCTGAAGACGATCGTATATATTCAAACAATATCTCACTGAAAACGGTGCTACCAGACCATCACAATCTGGTTAAAGGTCAACTAGAAATCGACAGTTGGAATCATCCAGATGATCACAACCTTCTTGAAGCGATTTTGGAATCATTGCATAAACAAGTGAAACACACAATCTTTGACTTTGTGACATTATAAGAAAACACTCCGGAACTGTTTCCATAATGGCAAAGTGGTTAGTTTTCGGCGAATATTTTAGACCAAAATTGACTCAGCATCGACTCAGCTGAGAAAATATCTCAGATGTTATTCAGCAAGGACACGACTGTTCGGGTAACATTTATTTGACCAAGAGGATTTTCAGATATCAAGGTATACATGTAATCGGTGGTTTTGTAAAATCTTAAATGAGGGCTAAATCCTCAGAGCGCGAAATAGCTGTAAATTTAGATATTCCTCAGAAGGAGATGTTCTGTAATTGTACGACAATTGTACTATTAAAAAAGCTTAATTGGCTTGTAGTAAGCGTGCATATTGCACCTGGGTGGGATGAGTCCAGACATGGTCTGTTCTACGTGCAATTCTTTTATGCAACTGTATGATAAATAGAAGAACTAGGAGGGATGATCTAGAGTTATCGAAGTAAAGACGTAATCGATGCGGAGAAACAGCGGAGGGATTAAATCGCCAAGGGAATCGATTTCATGGTAAAGTACAAAACCACGTGTTTGGTTGCAGATGCTATCTGCAATCTTGATACTCCAGTGATCTTGTGACATGAATCACGGCAACAACCACTGTAAGTAGACCAATTGAAATTATTCTCTGTATTGTATCGATTGTAAAAGGTGTCTCGTGTGATGCTAGAAATTTACTTTGATACGAATTCATTCATGAGCACGTGTTTACTCAGGATTGCGTGCAGCGATACAAGTCAGTCTGTATACGTGTAGTAAACTGCTTTCGGTCGCTATAGAGGTAAAAATAATTTGCTCGGCCGAATTCGAGATAGTGATGGCGGAAATCTAAAATCACTGACAACTCCGAGCATAGAAAAAGAACTGTACGCTTGCAGACGTAACACAAAAGTTGAGTAAAATAACCATTTTCGTGTATCATTAATGATGACCATCCACATGTTGCGCATAGTGGCTTGCTGTCGAGTCTTGGTCAATATCCAAAAGAGTAAAAACGGTTTAATAAAGCAACTTCTGGGAAGCTACCAGTACTGAATATAATTATATATATATATATATATATATATATATATATATATATATATATATATATATATATATATATATATATGTGTGTGTGTGTGTGTGTGTGTGTGTGTGTGTGTGTGTGTGGAGGACGTCATAGTAATATACTACAAATTCATTCTACAGATTATGAGGGTCATTTATTTTATCATTAATTAACTGTTATGTTACTGGCATACTTTAACAGTATCGCCTACATTTAATGATTCAGCATGTATATCGTCAGCAACACATGGATCCAAGACGTTGGCAAAGTTCATAAATATGCCGCCTATAAGCTTCAAGTAGCTATCTAGATTGGCCTTCTTTAAAGTTACACGTGCTTCTACAAACTGGTAATTACAAAGGAACGCCCCACATTGTTCTGAAGTGGTTACTTAGTGCTTGCGAGGACAGCCAGTTGAGTTCATAGATTGGTTCACAGACTAACACAACAACTACTAATAATACTACAACAGTAAAATAACCGCATCACCAACAACAATAATAATAATAATAATAATAATAATAATAATAATAATAATAATAATAATAATAATAATGTACCGAATTTTAAAGATTGGCTAGCTCGAATGAGGTACTTAGATTTTGCTAAAATAGCAGTATGACATAATAAGTTTTAGGTTTTGCTAAGTAAATAGCAACTAAGGAACTGTAGGAAACACTGTGTAATTTTTATAATTATGCTTATGTGTTAAACACTTTGTATCATCTAAAATAAAGACGGGCATGTGATCCAAGACCTGTTCTGCAGTCAAACATATTTTTTATGTAGTATGGATTATCGATTATGTATCGTAGCTGTTCATATTTCGTTTCTCAGTTATTATTTAAAGCTCGTATGGGACGCACACAGACAAGTGTGTGTGTGTGTGTGTGATTGTGTTTTTTGTTCATCCAACCCTGTTTAGTTCTGGGACCTAAAGAGATGGTTTCCTCCAAAATATTAAAATATTTAAATTTGTGTCAGGTCAACTGACGCATAATGGTTTGTTATGAGTGTTTGGTTGTTTTCTCAAGATAAGAACTATCTGTTTTCAGAATAATAAATCTGTTATGGGTCTATCTTTATCAAAATATATTCGGACACTGCTGAACATTTCATCATTCGTAAACAAAATTAAGGACACAAATTGATTATTGCACTGCGAAAGAAACAAGGACAAAGAGTAATAGCGTTTACTCAATTTGTTTACATCGATTATAGATATATTTGTTCAGTCTGACATTGCTTGCTTTTTAATGCTTATTGAGACAAATCAATCCGTATTGTGGAAATATTGGAAATCTATTTGAACAATCGGAAGGAGACTGAAAGCTTTTGTCGTGGAGAAAATGTATCAAACATGAAATCGCAATTAATGTCTGGATGAAATTTGAAAGTAGAATTTATTAAGTCTGGTTCTATCTTCATCGATGTAAAAGGCATTAAGAGTCTAATGAAAGATTCATTAGATAAAGTCACTTCGGAAAATGTAATTCTATATATGTAGCATAGATTTTTCTGAGGAGAACCATTTTAGATAAATATTGGCTACAACTCATTTTTGTACGCTGTTGAATATTCCTTATACAAATAATATTTTGAGTGAGAGAGAGAGAGAGAGAGAGAGAGAGAGAGAGAGAGAGAGAGAGAGAGAGAGAGAGAGAGAGAGAGAGAGAGAGAGAGAGAGAGATTATGGTACAAACAATCCTGTTTCATTAAAGTTACAAGGTAGGCGCCAAATAAAGTGACTGTTTATACATGGGGTAAAGTTTTCTTTGAAGGTAGGGTAACTGTGTTTTTGAATCTTGACTTGACTCTCTGAATCTTTCTTAATTTGTCCTGCCATTTAAACTTGCAATACAAGTTTCAGCGACAAATATGTCTGTCTGTCTGTCTGTTGTTTGGTGTCACTTTGCACATGAACATCATCAGAGAACTAATTGCCAGACTTACCGTTCAAAATGTTGTTGTCGACCAAAACTCGTATTTGTTGCCTGCAGATACCGTGGTATGCTGTCCCATGCTTTTAACAGTACTTGTAAGATTAAATAGATGTCAATAAATTTTTGTGTGTGAGTGTCTGTGTGTGTGTATTTGTGTTTGAACTTTTAATGTTGCTTTAACAACTTGAGTAATATCTCTACGATGTCTCAATGCGACAGTTTCTAATGATGTCTAGAATCGAGGTATCATGCAGCAGACATGTGACATCATATCCCATCCTGCACATTATCTGTCTCCAAATGAGGCGGCTGCTAGTACAATTTGTTATTAGTCTTTGATATGATTTGGCCTGGATTCGAACCGGCAACCTCCGGTATCCGAGGAGGGCGTTCTAATCATTCAGGCCACCGCAGCGGTCTGTAGGTAAATAAATTATATAACATGGCTTTTAAGTGTGCGTATAAAGCAATTTGATCTTCCAATATTACTGGTATCTCAAATTGTGATTTCTCCATGGCGCAATAATACGCATATATAAGCATTATTGCAACTTTCTGCTGTCCATTCTAGACCTATAGATCAATGATGAATTTTTACTAACATATGAAAATAACTATAAAAAGGATTAATAATCTCCGTTTTCTAAATGAATTTAATATAGTACACAATTTCATCGCAATCCATTCTGCTCACCACACCACCACCCCAGTTCATGAATAAGAGCCAAAATATGTATAAATCTGGAGTGAGAGAGAAAACGATGGTTTGGTTGGGAGAAAACCTTGAAACTGTACTTACTCAAAGTAACCTTCAAGAATATGGTTCGTCCTAACGGTAATCGTAGACATTACTTGGGATTTCTCTACAGTATTTATGTGCTCAATGATACAAGGTTTCAATAGCCTGTCGACATTCTAAGGTACATTTCTGTTACAAGGCGCAAACACTGAACATTAATGCTTTTTTGTTGGTGATGTTGTTGTTTCTTAAACCTATTATAATGTTTTAAAATCGATTATTATTAAATGAATATGAAAGTGCCTAAAGACGTCCCCTTTCACTGTCTCTCTGTTTCTTTTCCCTATCTGTGTGTCTGTCTGTCTGTGTGTCTGTCTGTGTGCTGTTTATGTGTCTGTCTGTCTCTCTCTGTGTCTCTATCTGTCTGTCACTCTCTGTCTTTCTATCTCTCTCTTTCGATCATCACAGCAAGATGAGGTAAAAAAATCCGCGAAAAGACGAGAGTAAAGGATTTTAGATTATATCATATACGACGATGCCTAGGTACATATTCGTTATATATATATATATATATATATATATATATATATATATATATATATATATATATATATATATATATATATTATAATAGTCTAAATAATCAATTTAACATATTTAACCAAACCAGTTATCCTGCAATATCTTGAATACCTCCGAAGTTAACAAATGCACCAAATATATATAATCCATTGTGACAGATTGGCGGCGTGCAAAACACACCAATCTCTTTCACTGCGGTTCGTTGCTAGGGAATGACCTCCGCGGTGTGATTTACCCAGGGTGGATAGATAGAAAGAAGAATGCAGATCACTGAACAAGTATATTGAAGAAATAAACATGACGAGCCCCCTTTCAATGAACAAATATATAATGTAATCAGTTTATCAACAGAATTTAAAATGAAAAGAAATCAATGACTTAGTTACAAAAGAAGGGAAATGGTACTAACATGTACTCAAATAAAAAAAGACAAAACAACTTTCCTTAAACGTAAAGTTACTTTCAACTTTAAATTGCTATCCTCATTGCCAATAAGATGTGACCTTTGAGTGCAACGATGAAAAACTTCATCACCTAATTTATGCAGACATCAAAACTTCCGTTCGTCCCTGCTCTGTCAATCTTTGTCTATCTTTTTCGTCTTGGACTCTTGTCCGTCGAACTCTGACTTAACAATCGTCTCTAAACTTAGATTTCTGCGTAGAATTTGTTCTGGTCCTATAATTGTTCAGGGATTTCTCATGTGAATCCAGGAAAGCTGTTTTTTTTTCAATAAATAAAAATGTCTCGCAATAGACAATAGGTCACATTCCCAAGTATATCTATATTTTTACATTAATTCGGCTCAGAAAACAAAAGGCATATATTCTGCCGCATGAACGTTACCTAATTCTCTGTTTACATAGTCAGTCAATGGTTGTCCTGACCTCAATTCGGGTCACGCTAGGGATGGTCAATTAAATTCAACTCAGCCGTATGAATCTGTATGTAACCCCCTTGACCTCTTACTCTGTTAAGTTACATATGGCTTAGAACTCCAGATCTAACTATTCTAAAATAGTTTACTCGACCAATTAGATATTACAAACTAGCATATAGATGTACACTTAAGTGATCAATTAAATATTACAAACTAGTATATGAATATACATGTAATGTTTGGTCATAATAATATTAGACAGAGTTAATCCATAAAACTATGAAATATTACCCATTATTCCTTAAATCATTCATGAAAATTCATAATCACTCCTATGTATTAAAGATTCAATTACATGCAATCTTTTCAACTAATCTAATGAAATTTTAATTACATTCACTTTGCCAATTCTACAAATGAATTGATAATTAGGAAATCAAAGAATAAAATGCCATGACTAGCATTTCAATAAATGGTGCAAAATGAAACCGAACACACATGTATCATATCAAGAATACATTTGAAATATATCAACAAATGAAATAACATATTAAAATCGGGAAACTAAGATTGCGTACCTTTTGCCGTTTCTTTTATTCGTTTCCACGAAATTCACGTATAGTCTGTCTCCTAACTGAGACAATTATCTGGCCCCTTACTCAATAATGAAGACGTACTTTTTAAGAATTCAAAATGTAGAGTTTGCCTACTTGCTGAGTCAAAACTCTCGCTTCACTGCCAAATCACGAGATAACGTCTCACACGATCCCGGAATCATTTAACTTCTCTTGCGAAAGATTAAAGATGGCTGAATTTCCCTAAAGTAAAACCTTTAAGTTCTTACAGACTTACGCCCATAAATCCATATTAACCAATCGGAATAGACTGTTTCCTAAACCTGTTCGTAGAATGTGTGGATTGACAAGAAAACTAAACAACTAATCATGCCGTAATTAATCATTTACTTTGAACAATCATCTATAGTCAGCTGCCGCCTTTACCCTGCCGATTTTGGGGAAAGGTCTTAAGTCATTCTCTTGTACCATAGCATCTGACTCGGTCATGTTACGTCGGCTAGAACGAATTCCCTTTTGACGTTCAGAGATGAAATGGAAATAATCATCTAACCATCTCTAGCCCTTTCCACTTTAATTAAGTTGACTTTGATACAATTCCTTTAACCAAAGCTTCTAAGAGTTTTCAAAATTCGACACATAACATAGGCCCCCCTTTAAGAGTAAAATCTGGGATTTTGCTCATCGATTTTTGAAGTGACAGTTTAATTTAATGTTTACATGTCATGAAGTGACCCCTTCACCTCAAGACTCTAGCAACTGACTCATGCAATCTGCCCCAACATTTGAGTTTCCATGAATGTAACGTAGCTGGACTTGATATTGTTGTAGAAACAATGACCACCTCGTTAAACGCCCATTAGTCAATTTATCCTGTGCAAGATACGCTAAAGGTTGATGATCGGATTCTAGAATAAACTTTCGCCCATATAGATAACGCTGGAATTTATGAATCCCAAAGACTATCGCTAGGCATTTCTTCTTAGTGACTGAATAATTACGCTCAGTGGTATTAAGTTTCCTACTCGCGTATGCAACAGGAAATAAGTCCCTATCATGTTCTTGCAGTAAAACTGCACCAAGACCCCTGTCAGAAGCGTCTGTACGTAACACAAAGTCCTTTGTCACGTCTGGTAGCTTAACAATGGCGTCTGACGTCAGTCTATCTTTCATCTTTTCCTCCAGTAGCTTCATACTAAACTCCTCCAAATCCTTCACACCTGGTTTCTCCGGCAGAATGTCTTCGTAATCGTGAAGTATCTCTTCCACCTCGCCACGTTGCTTTGACGTTAACATTACGTCATGGACGACGTCTACGTAAGTTTCATTCACCGTCAACGGACAACTAGGAAGTACTTCCGCCACTCCTCCGTTGTCGTTTGGGTCTTTCGTCACAACTGTTGCAACAACGAACTCAGTAGGTGACTCTCTTTCTCGGTAACGTTTAAGTAGGTAAACGTGGTACAGCTTCTCTTTATCGCCCACCCTGATGCTATAATTCTGTCCACCCTTCTTCTCCGTTACAACGAACGGTCCTCTTCTAGACGCTTGGAGTTTGTTATGTTCTAATGGCAACATCAACAACACCTTGTCGCCTACCTCAAACTTACGTTCTTTCGCTTTCTTGTTGTAGTACTTGGCCTTGCATCACAGAGATTTTTCTGGGCCAAGTTACAAACTTCCTCCAGTTTATTATGGAGGTCAACAACGTACTGATATGTTGTTCTTACCTCTTCGGATGCTTTCTCATCCATCCACAACTGCTTCAATACAGCCATGTGTCCTCTCACTGTCCTCCCATAAACTAGCTCGAACGACGAAAATCCACGACTAACTTGGGGTACTTCGCGGTACGCAAAAAGTATTGCGGGAAGGTATCGATCCCAATCCCTAGGTCGATCTTCGCATAACTTTTTTAGAGTTTGTTTCAATGTCGCATTGAAACGCTCCACAAGACCGTTACAATGTGGGTGATAAGGAGTAGTAGTCAGGTGCCTGATAGAAAGTAACCGGTTTATTTCCTCCATCACCTGGCTAACAAACTGCGTCCCTTGGTCAGTTAATATTTCGTCTGGTACACCAATTCTAGACCAGACCCCTAACAACGCTTCAGCTACCGTAACTGAATCGATGTTCCTTAAAGCAACGGCCTCCAGTTATCGGGTAGCATAATCGACAATCGTTAGCACATAACGATTGCCACTTTCCGCTGCGGGCTTTATCGGACCTATCAAATCCATAGCCACCCGTGAGAAAGGTTCATCAATCAGAGGGGTAGTTCCTAGAGGCACTGGGCGATGTGAGGTCTTAGGTGCCACTCGCTGACACTTGTCACACGACAGACAAAACCTCCTTACATCACCATACACACCTGGCCAATAGAACTCCCTAACTAACCTATCTCGCGTATTAGCCACACCCATGTGACTACCAAGTAAACCTTCATGTGCAAGCCTAAGTACTTCATCCCGCTTAGACCGTGGTACAATTACCTGCTCATACCTCTCGGCCCACTTTCGAGCGTATCGGTACAAAATACCTCGCTTCAGTGCGAACTCTACCTCACCGTCGGGTAAGTTCCGCACTGACTTGTCCTTTGCATACCCGCGTATCTTATTAAGGGTAGAATCTTCCTCTTGAAGTCTCCTTAATTCGCCAGGTAGCAAATTATCTATGGGCGAAGTCGAGGGTTTCAACGGTTACGGCCCTGACCTTCGTCTCATAGAACTAGGCTCTACAGACCCCACGTATACAGGTGTACACGTCATAGGATTAGGTTGTGGCAATACATACCTACATCCTAAATTAACATCATGCGACAACCCTGACAAGCACGCTGCTTGAATTCGTCCTTTCACATAGGGTGAATCAAGATTGATATAAACAACTGAAAGGGAATCTCTACTCTTATTTGCAGATTGTACCTCTACAGTCTTATCTGTATAATCAGTAGGTTTAACAAACTTGCTGTCCACCAAAGCTGGATAACTACAGCCGGTGTCGTACAATACAGTAACCTCTACGCCATTTACCGTAGCTCTTGCTGTATCGGACCACTCCAATAGATTACTCTGTTTACTAGTATCTGGGGTCACTACATTTACAGAGGGACGGTATCTTCTACAGTTTTTAAGAATATGGCCGGGTTTGTTGCAGCCATAACAAACAACTTCCTCTTTCTTACCATAGATTATCTTGTCCATCCCTTGGGACTTACCTGAGCCCCAGGACTGATCACGGCTGGGATTGTCAGCCCCTGGCTTCCCACCATTTTGACCATTCCGCCTGATAGGTGTTAAACAATTACGTCTCCTGAACTCTGGGACGCTGGTTCGATCCCTGCCACTCCATGTGGTTGGACAAGAATGTACAGCTTCATATCGCTCGGCCATTACACTAATATCTTCTAAGGTAGCGAAATCAAGCTCCTCTATAAATACTATTAGGTCTTTACGGTATGTACTGAGGACATGTTCCTTTAGAATTTCTTCCCGTATGCCTTCGTATGTATGTTCGGCTCCGGATATTTTTATCCACTTATCAAAAAGTACGCGTACACGATTATGAAATTGTTCGTGAGACTCTGTGTCTTTCTTAGATGACTCTCTGAAAAGTTTACGGAAACTTTCAGCTGTCAGCTCGTAGTGCCGTAGTAACGCTTTCTTGAGAGCTTCATAGTTATCTATTTCAGCGCGTGCCAAATTATGATAAACCTCCTTGGCAGCTCCTTGCAAAAATGCCGAAATATTAATAGCCCACTGTTCTTTGGGTATTTGATGTATTAAAGCTAAATTTTCAAACTGGGTTAAAAAGTTATCAATATTTTTCATCCTTGTCGTTAAACATAGGCATGGTTATCTGGACGGTACGTCTATCCTCAGTTCTTCTGCTCGAGGGTCCTAACTGTACCTTCGGTTCTTCTCCCCTCCTAGACTCCACTTCGATCCTTAGCCTTTCCATTGCTAATGCATGTTCTCTCTCTTTATTCCTTTCCTCGGCTTGCAGTCTAGCTAACTCAAGTTCTTTTTCTCTTATCTTCTCGGCCTCTCTTTCCTTCTCGGCTGCTTGCTGTTCTTTGTACTCTTTGAGACTACGCTCTACAAATTTCGCTAAATGTGTCCCTTCATAACCTAATTCTTCGGATCCAAGAACTTTGAATTCTCGCGCAAGTTGCCTTAATGTTGACATTCTTGTCTATCTGTCTTGTCGCTAACTCACCTAGATCAGTATCACTAACCTGTTTTCTGCCTTCAAGAAAACAACTTCCCTATGAATATCAACGAATATTCTAACTCAGTAAAGTCTTACCTACAGACTTACTTAAAAATCACAAGTAATTTAAACGGCTTTCGGGCAGTACCAAACTATAAATTCTCCCTAAATTCGTATCGTCTGCAACACATGTGCAAATTACCTCTGGGGATACTTCCTTAATGATCTCTTCTCGCAAGAGTATTAAGGCGAAATATCTATGGGTAACTTAGATACGGACAACTAACCAGGCTTCAGCAATTTTAGGTTCGGAATCTTAATTTCTTACAATGTCATGCAACATTTAAGAAATTCACAAATCATGCATAATTCCAAACATATAAGAATAGATGTTGACTCAATTCACACTCGTGGTTACTTATTTAAAATATACAAATCTATCACTGATACGTTGTTTGTTTTATTTCTTTCAATATATGTTTAGATCTACTTTTCTGCACTGTTCAAATATCCCGGAACGAGGCTCCCACTTATGTGACAGATTTGCGGCGTGGAAAACACACCAATCTCTTTCACTACGGTTCGTTGCTAGGGAATGACCTCCGCGGTGTGATTTACCCAGTGTGGATAGATAGAAAGAAGAACGCAAATCACTGAACAAGTATATTGAAGAAATAAACACGACGAGCCCCCTTTCAATGAACAAATATAAAATTTAATCAGTTTATCAACAGAATTTAAAATGAAAAGAAATCAATGACTTAGTTACAAAAGAAGGGAAATGGTACTAACATGTACTCAAATAAAAAAAGACAATAGAAATTTCCTTAAACGTAAAGTTACTTTCAACGTTAAATTGCTATCCTCATTGCCAATGAGTTGTGACCTTTGAGTGCAACGATGAGAAACTTCATCACCTAATTTATGCAGACATCAAGACTTCCGTTCGTCCCTGCTCTGTCAATCTTTGTCTATCTTTTTCGTCTTGGACTCTTGTCCGTCGAACTCTGACTTAACAATCGTCTCTGGACTTAGATTTCTGCGTAGAATTTGTTCTCGTCCTGTGATTGTTCAGGGATTTCTCATGTAAATCCAGGAAATCTGTTTCCTTCAATAAAAAAAAATGTCTCGCAATAGACAATAGGTCACATTCCCAAGTATATCTATATTTTTACATTAATTCGGCTCAGAAAACAAAAGACATAAATTCTGCCGCATGAACGTTACCTAACTCTCTGTTTACATAGTCAGTCAATGCTTGTCCTGACCTCAATTCGGGTCACGCTAGGGATGGTCAATTAAATTCAACTCAGCCGTATGAACCCGTATTTAACCCCCTTGAGCTCTTACTCTGTTAAGTTACATATGGCTTAGACCTCCACCTATTCTAAAATAGTTTACTTGACCAATTAGATATTACAAACTAGCATATAGATGTACACTTAAGTGATCAATTAAATATTACAAACTAGTATATGAATATACATGTAATGTTAGGTCATACTCATTTTAGACAGAGTTAATCCATAAAACTATGAAATATTACCCATCATTCCTTAAATCATTCATGAAAATTCATAATCACTCCTATGTATTAAAGATTCAATTACATGCAATCTTTTCAACTAATCTAATGAAATTTTAATTACATTCAATCTTGCCAATTGTCCAAATGAATTGATAATTAGGAAATCAAAGAATAAAATGCCATGACTAGCATTTCACTAAATGGTGCAAAATGAAACCGTACACACATGTATCATATCAAGAATACATTTGAAATAGATCAACAAATGAAATAACATTAAAATCGGGAAACTAAGATTGCGTACCTTTTGCCGTTTCTTTTATTCGTTTCCACGAATCTCACAGATAATTGTCTCCTAACTGAGACAATTATCTGGCCCCTTACTCAATAATGAAGACGTACTTTTTAAGAATTCAAAATGTAGAGTTTGCCTACTTGCTGAGACAAAACTCTCGCTTCACTGCCAAATTACGAGATAACGTCGCACACGATCCCGGAATCATTTAACTTCCCTTGCGAAAGATTAAAGATGGCTGAATTTCCCTAAAGTAAAACCTTTAATTTCTTACAGACTTACGCCCATAAATCCATATTAACCAATCGGAATAGACTGTTTCCTAAACCTGTTTGTAGAATGTGTGGATTGACAAGAAAACTAAACAACTAATCATGCCGTAATTAATCATTTACTTTGAACAATCATCTATAGTCAGCTGCCGCCTTTACCCTGCCGATTTTGGGGAAAGGTCTTATGTCATTCTCTTGTACCGTAGCATCTGACTCGGTCATGTTACGTCGGCTAGAACGAATTCCCTTTTGACGTTCAGAGATGAAATGGAAATAATCATCTAACCATCTCTAGCCCTTTCCACTTTAATTAAGTTGACTTTGATACAATTCCTTTAACCAAAGCTTCTATGAGTTTTCAAAATTCGACACATCACATCCATGAATTAATTAGCTTTGCAATTAGTCTGAAGTGTAAATATTTGATCAATATGATTCTTATATGAACTGAAAGCTTGATTATGCATAATTATATTTATTTATTTATTTAGAGAGATAGCTTGAGCTTTATATCGCCCACCAAATTTTTAATATAATATTACAATTACAAGTAGAAAGCATATGTATTGAAGGAACACAATTATTGTATAGTTGTTAATCTCAACAACTTGGTCTATATCTCTAAGGATATAATAAACAAATATCTGATAATAAATGTCCAGACATGCTATTAAATAAAAAAAATTCAAACTAGAATGTAAACATAGCAATAATTTTGTTGATCCGTATAGTAAAAAATCTGCGATATTTTGTTCATCAGTCTATAATATGGGATTATGGGAAGCTTATTCATAACTATTGGAGAATTTTATTAAACCCTGTAAAAGGCGATAAAGTTGCGGAGAAATTGTGAAAACAACACACACAAACGAACGGAATTAGATCAATGCATTGTAGGCACGGCTTCTTAATATCAATTACTGAAACAATTGAGACGATTTAAGCTATGATCAGGTCAAAGTGTCTGAAATTATCCCTTTTGTTAACCGATGAGCCTTCTCATTAGCGTTCGTCGAATCCAATGAATTTACTTGCCATTGTTTTGCAAAAAGACTTTCCATAAAGCTGCAGCCGATTGGTTCAAGGTTAATAAAACATACTTTGGTGTGAACCAGGCGACATTAATCGATGATATAGCCTCCAGTCATCCACTGATAATTGGTCCATCATAACTTTTTATAATGCTCTACGGCAAATTGATAAGGACAATAACTGATTGAATAGCAGGGGTTTAAAGGCTGATAAGCATTCGTTAACCCTTACAGTGCCTACATTATTTACAAGTCGGTCGTTCTAGAAATGGCAAAGTTCGAAATTGCTTAGTTATTTAACAACTCTTCAGGCAAATCAACAGCGAATATAAGTATCTAAAGTGGAAGTTTTACTGCATCTTTGCAAAATTTAATTCTTATCTATTGTAGCTTGAGAAAAATGAAGTACACAAATGATTCAATATGTTTTGACTCTATGTCATTGCGTTTAATTATACAATGAAAAATGTATATCGAAAACAGTTTTGCATACCAGATTGAGACAGAATTAGAAATTCTAATTGGTGTAAAGTATTTCCGTCATAATCCGCAAACGTATAACCAGGCAAATAATGCATCAGTTCTGTATTTCACTGTCTGCTCATAACGATAAGGGAAACATATTAGCAACCGCCTCTTCAAACTTCATATAAATATCATATTTAGTGCTTTTAGACCACTGTAATGTTAATTATGTCCTTCCGAAGTGTCTGAATAAAGTAACGTCCACAAATTGTCGAAATTTCTAATAGCTTTCAAGTTTTCAGATTATTGTGTTCAAAAACTGATGGTATATTATTTAGAGTTACGACTGAATGATGGGATTCGTTTGCGTTGTTAATATACTTGTTGGAGTCTTCTTCACGTGGTGCTACGTCGTTTTCATGTTGTTCATGAAATAAGGCACTATAGTGGTTTATAAGCATCGGCCGTTAAGTAACGACCATACCGTACGTACGCTTGAAAAGTTGCCAGTTTAAATTCTACAATTGAAAAGCCGGAGTTTGTGTGTCCTTTGGAAGGGACAGTGTTGCAATTGATCTAAAAAATACAACTTGTGTCGCTGTTCCCTAACCAAACCAAACTTGAATTGGACTGTGTTTGACTAAGGGTAGGCGTAAGCATTCCGGATGTAAATGTTACTATTCGCATATGATAATGCCATGGTTATGCTCATTGCCGTGTCATTAATTTACAATTAGTATCTTTCAATGAATTAGAAGTTATTCAGACTTTATCTTATTTCATGTAATTTTCATAATACCAAATAGGTCATGACTTTTCTGATTTTGTTTACCCAGATCCCTTGCATTCTGTTAATTCCTCACTGTGTGGGATATTTGTATACAGCCAAGTTACATCAATTGCAACAAAATCAGTATAGTATGGGAAAGGTTTAATGATTTTGAAATGGAAATATATATTGTCTTGCAGGAAAGAGAAAAATATTAAAGCACGGGGCTTATATTTAGGATTTCCAATTAGTTACAAGAGTTCATAATTTCGTAGAAACGTTAGCCAGTGTGTTAGTAGCTCTGAAATCAGCCACAAGATCAACACAATACCATGACAATCAAATGTTTGTATCTGGACGGCAAGTATTCAAAACTTTATTTAGGATAATATCAGCTTCAAAACCAGTGTTGTGGTGCATATACCAGCTCCTGGCCCTAACCTTCTCAATTTGTCATTCACACAATATACGCCATGTTGTTTTTTACTTTTTCAACGCTGGGGCTATGTAAAATTAATTTGTATTATGTACTCGACCTTTGCCCATGACTATGGCAAACCGGAAAATGTCACATAAGAGTTGTTTGTACCTTCAATTTGCAATATTGTAAGATGTTTACTTGAATTCAAGTTCAAAGTCTGACGATGGCTACGAATTAGTGATGTTTCACGTCATATTCATTATATTGTGTATTAAAGTGAGATGGGGATATATTGGATGAAATAAGTACTCATTTCTGTTTTAAGTTCAGTCGGTGTAATTATTTTATGTTGTATGCAGATGTGAATTTAGAGAATTGTTTTATTTAAAACATCAGTTGGAATTACAAACTGCTCATTAACATTTTAAACTAAGCCACTAGTTTGGGATTATTGTGAATTCATTAAAATATATTCTGGATTAAGAAATTATTATACTTTAAGTCTGTTGGTACCTCAACCGATCTAAAACCTTTAGTACTTCATCATATTCAGTAATGTAATTCATTCGGATATTTTATATATTTTTGACTTGAGATAGAATATTTAGGATTCTTTGGAATTTCAATTTTCACTTTTAAACCTAAACACATAAATCATTATCAAATTTTACGAAACTTGTTGTCATTTTCTCTTTTATATTTAGTTTAAGACAATAGTCATTAAAGATAGTACTAATAAATATGTCTATGCCATTAGTCATTCAGTTGAAAAGAACATCACTACCGTAACAAATGATGGCATCTATAACAAACTTTAATTATTAGTATTACTCATTTAGTCCATAGATTTAACACGGAAGGGAGAGGGGCAACTATCAAGCGACTGACGGAAATTGAACACTGAGACTAATGTTTGTTTTGTGGCCACTGTGACCATTAACGGTAAATGTAACACTACAATTGCTTATGAATTTAATAGTTGGATCCTCTATAGCCTCTAGCGAAAACTAAATTGTTCAAAGCGATTATAGCTGTAATAGTTGTTATGTGTATCTATGTTTTTTATAACTCTAGGTACGTGATTTTAATCTAAGTTTTGTAATTTATATTCATAGCTTTAAGTGACACAGTTTATCATACCTATATGACGTGTTTGATCTTAAAATAATATTGAATCTGTTAATATTATTATGCTTGTGTTGACACTAAAAACAACAAGAGTTAATGGCAACTGTAGATTAACTTTTCATTAGCTGATTGGGTTTGGAGGGATCTAGAAGCCTTTAGTAACTTCCCATTAGTTGGGCTGGTTCACATTTATAGCCAAGTTAGAGATAACTTGTGTAGTAAGATCCGCCACGTGGGATATGTTGTGAAATATAGTTGTAATATATTGTATATATTAGGAGAGATCTGAGCAAAAATATTGATTTCTATTTTGAATAAGGAAAGGGCTAATTATTTGGAAAATAAATATTCTGGAATTATTTTAGCAGTATATTATTTTGAGATTTATACAGAACTTTTCAATCATTTGGATATTTATCATAATTATATTGGACTGACTTCATATTACTGAAGGTTCCTCTCGCACTTTCAGTTTTTAACAAAACGCTTTTGCATTGCTTAATTCTGTTACTTAGTTTATAACAACAAAATCGTAACAGCAACTTGGGGCTCTTCTGGATAGTAGGTTTCGTAAAATTGAAATTGCTATGACATCTCATTTCTTGGCTATTTTTCTATCCCTACCCCATTATTTATACATAATGAAACCTTCAAGCCTTCACAATGTCATCAAAAGTGGACATCTTCATTCTACCCAGGAACGGCTACAGTCCTTTGAAACGAAGAAATTTCTCCAACTTGCCAGACAACATACTTTGTTTGAGACAAAGCAAATCTTTGTTAAAAGAAGAAAAAAAATACTTCAATATTTAGTAAAAGGTAATGTTTTGGATAAACGTGATATGGATTTAATTAATAAGTCTTTGTCTGGTTCTTACCTGCAAGATATGGAATTGAAATTAAAATAAGATAAAAAATTGAAGATAAAAGATCTGGATATTAAAAAAAGAAAATAAATTCCTAAAGATGTAAAAAAGACGAAATTGATATTACAAATGCAAATGCAGAAATAAATTCAAACGGAAGAAAACGATACAACTGAAATTGCAAATACAAATAGTAATTAAAGACATAATGTCAGCTTTAATGTAATGAATTAAAACTGGCAAGCATAATTCCTGAAGGTGAAATAGCATTTGATTATTACACCATTTTAAATAAAAAGATAGTGACTAATAATTTGCAGGTTTTTGAAAACTAACAGTGATGTTACATTAGACAAGAGAGCACTGAACTTTTCTTATTACAAAGTGTATGTATTGGCACTAATCGTGAGGTTTATACCTCACTATCCGTAGAAGCAAGTTCTGATTATTGTTTGGTAAAGGAATGTGCCTTGAAGTGTTAAGAGTTAATGACTGAGGCAAATCGACATAAGTTTAAGAATTGCAGGTGGTGTGCATCGACAATGATTGAAAACAAGTCTGACCAACTTAGATAACTTATATTAGTAAGTTTTAAAAAAAATACTGCATCGATAGTATTTACGAACATATACAAAGACGAACATGAGATAGATACTTTTGAACATGTTGCTCGTACAGCTGACGAATATTATTTGGCTCAGAAAGTTTCATTTGTCAGTACGTTTTCTTCTCAGTTGATGGTTAGTACAAAACCAAATCAGTCTCAACCGAATACTTACAATTACAATTTATAAGAAACGAACGTCTGTCAAGACTGATCAGAAATCCTTTTATTCACATGTGCGTATTTATTGTAATACAATATGCCAAGTTATTTCTGACTGCTTTTCGTTAAGCAAGATAATAAAGACATACATGTTACCAATGTGCTTGTTTCTCATATCTCAAAGTCATGACAATGTATTAGGAAACAATACATTTGTGGGTTAAGAACACACCGAGCCTGATTCTATTATGGGAATATATGAGCAATTTCGTGTCAAAAAGTTATATATCCATCAATCGTATTTCTTAAAAATACTACGGACCATATTCCCTTCTGTGAGTATTTTTTTGTTATGTATGTTGCTTTTGTCTGAGAAGTCATCTACTCAAAGCGTTATTATTCAGGGAGTAGAGTGCGGTTTGATTAAAAGACCTCTCTATAAATGTTAAACAAACCTCAAATGTAACGTCTTGGCCAATGACTTGTTCGTCCGCTCGTAATTGACAAACCCTGCTTGGATTAATAAGATGATCCTATTGAAAATGAAATCCCTAATTTATATCCTGTTTGTGCAGACACTAAAGCTATGACGTATACATCTTTTGAGAATGAAGTTGATCTGCAACATTTTCTTGGGCTGACACTTATATTCATTAGGCTTTAGTGGAAGCCACTTTTGCTCCTGTTAATTATCAGTCGAAAGGTATTGACAATTGTGATCTTCTGTAAATACTCATTCTGTCATTTCTAATCAAGTTGACAAAAGATAATCACTTGTTGTTGAACATAAAAAATCCCGAGATTTCAGGTTTGGTTCAATGGGATATTATCAAATCAGACGCTGCAGCTGTAAAAACGTTTTGATGCCCAATGCATATAGACAGTACATTCCAAATTTACCCCAGGAACCTACCTCAGCTGGCCAATTAGGTGCCAATAAAACATATCAAAAGATATTACATCATTTCTATTGGCAAGCATTTAAATTTATGAGCGATGATTCTCAATATTATAGATCTTGTCATATTTTGAATGGTAGAAAAAGATTTTACCAAAATATTCAAAAGCTCCTTTACAACCAATTTTGGCATTTGTCGAACTATTTGATGGAATAGTGGTAGACTGTATAGGTCCCATACCTAAAACCATATCAGACAAGTAATACTTATTGACCAATATGTTCTTGATGACTGAGTTTCTAAAGGCAGGTTTTATGGGATATTAGGAATGAAACAATAATCAAAGCTCTAATAAAGATCATTTTATTTTTGTGGTGTTCAATCCGATCGTGGTTTTTAATTTATGTCAGGGATATTCCATCAAGTTATGTGCGAAATAGATATCACCCAGAAGCCATGTGGAGTTTGACAAATTTCATCACAGTTCAAAGAATATGACAATGTCATATTATTTTGATACCATATAAGATTGGTACAAAAAGTATTTCATTTATTGGTTTTCCTCGAAGGGAGTGACTCCAGGAGTCCTTTTAAACTTGTTTTCAGACACCCTGTTTTTGGGTCATTGAGTTGTTGGTAAACGTCTTTTAACTGAAAACTCAGAATTATTAACATCATTATTTCTCTAATTCTAAATACAAGTAATCAAACGCTGTTGAAATTGCAACATATAATCGTTAATATAACCAAACGAAAATGAAACAAACGTATAGCAAAATAACTAAAATGATCTTTTCAACCAGTTGATCAGTTTGTAGTCTCTTGCCAATACCTCAAAGTCCTCTTCACGTATAGGTTTTATGGTTTCAAAACAGTTATAAAACAAAAACGTTTGTGACTTTCAAAATTTCAATGACACTACTGGCCGGCGGAAACAATAACAAAGCCATATTCATATATTAAATGAATATGTAGACTGGAATGTTATTGTAAATCACTTAATATATGTAATATTTACAGTCCCACTAAAGCGATTTACTTGATCACTTGCAGCCGGATTACATTGGCTTTGGTTCAACCAGTCTTTTAAATTCTAAAATATTAGAGACTTTGGACAATTTACTTTCACATCTACAGCCAAAGGAAATACTGCATTAAAGCAGCTAATATGTGAATATAAGTACTTGTTCCCAACACCAGCAAACAGCATCTACCACAATTTTATGATTGTAGATTAAAATAGCACACATACGGGATGAATCTTCTCAAATAGGAGTGTTTAAAAAAGAGGTTGAATATTTGTTAGAGAAAGACTGTTTTTAACCAAGCAAATGTAAATGGAATTTGCCATGTGCTCTTGTGCCGAAACTATAAAATTATTTGCATATATACAATGACTATATAATTGCGTACAGTATTATAAAAAACGACTCATTACTAATACTGAGAGTTGATGACTATATTGATAGAATTAGAAATGCAAGTAATGTCATCAGATTTTACATGCTAACAAGATTTTTCAGAGTTCACTAATGGATATAGCAAACGAAAGTTTGATGCATACCGTGACACCGTCCTGAGTCACAGAAACTAATGGAAAGATACATGGAAACTATTCGGAAATTCTTCATTCCACTGAGTGAGACAAATTCGGTAATTAATTTAAGCTAACATTTTACGTAGCTTGTGTCAGATTTTAATGACATTATTATTATTATTATTATTATTATTATTTTTATTTTTATTATTATTTTTATTATTATTATTATTATTATTGTGTGCAGTGTGTGATCAGGTATTTAACAACGTCATCATCAGCAAGCTGCATATCCTGCAGTCTACCTGGTAACTTTATCAGTGGACAGTTGTTCACAATGTATAACAAGGTCTCAAGAGCTCCAGACCAACAGCAATATTTAGTGGCTTCGCCTCATCAGACAAGGTTACCTGCACAAAAACCACGTCATTTTCACAGATAGAGTGGATGGTTGAAACCATTGGGATAGACGGATGACCCAGCTATATTGGAGTGGTTTGCTACATCTTTTGAGGACCACCCGAAACTTCATGCCGAAAAAATGACTGTCATATCTTCCGGCAACGAACCAAACCGTATTGCTCTCTTGAAATCAGGATTAATGCTGGATGTGAGGTGATGCTCATGTACAGTGGACATTTTTCACTGGTAAAGACGTTAGTCAACACATAATGGCTTCTTTCTAGGGACGCAGTTGTGGAGGAGGAATGTTGCCGATTACTGACAGCCATGATAAATGAGTGGGAAGTAGTGTTCAAGAGACTATGCGCAGTGTTGTGTTGATCGGGACATCAAATGACTTAATCTGGGATGCTTGAGTCCAGACTGTAGCGCAATACTCCGCCATCGAATAACTGAGGGCTAGTGTTGATGTCTTATGTGCTTGAGCACTCGAATAACAGGTTGAGCCAGCCAGTTTGCGGAGTAGGTTGTTTCAAAACCAAAGTTTTGCTGCAGTTTTCTTCAGGTTTTTGAAAAATGTCAGCGACCTGTACAAGGTCACATCAAGCTATGTTGGTGTCTGTGGTTATGTTTTGTTTGATGCCCAATCAGGATGATGCACAGCTCATGGTTCGCATTTACATTGTTAATGTGGAAGACGCTGGAGACTCTCTTTCTTGGCAATAGACGCCACTTCTTGAAGAAGTATGTCATATCTTTGAGGTCTTTGTTCAATACCCCCTCAAGCTCATTATATGAGCGCCTTTGGGTACCGAGAGAACTTTCATCTGCATAGATGTAGTTGTGTGACTGTGTTACTGGTAAATCATTGATACAGATATCGAAAAAATTTCGCAAAAGAACATACCCTTGTGGGAGTCCGTTAGCCTGACGCCTCTACACTCTACAAGCTGCATCTCTGCACCTGTCTGTCTGTCTGTCTCTCTCTCTCTTTCTCTCTCTCTCATGTGCGTTATGAAGTACCTGTTGAAAAGGAATAGTTCAATAGTCTCAGCTATCCAGGGTGGCAATACTCTGGAACGCTTCAACAGCGCCCAGCTTACCAGACCGTGTCATATGCCGCTTTTAGATCCAGAAATACAACTCCAGTCATAATGTTCCTCCGAAACCTGTTTTAACAAATATAGTTGGGGTATGAGCTTAATCGAAAGTCATATGACCTTGCTTGAGGCCTGCGTGCTCAATAGTTAGGATATTCTCTAACTCAAGAACAATTATTTAAACAATCAGGTTCCACTATATCTTAAAACATACCTAATGCAAGCAGATCAGCCGGTAAGTTTCCGCATTATAATGATCATTACCAAACACTGGGATTACAATACGTTTTGCCTGGCGCCACAAAGTTGGCATGCTTTTTCCTAACAACCTGGCTGTAAAAAGCAATATGCCATTCGGACTTTGTTGCAAAGATGCTTCAGAAATTCTGGCAGACTGTTTTTATATCCTGCTACTTTGCCTGATTTGATGCTGCATAGCACCGTTTCAAGCTCTGTTGTAAATGCCTCTGGAATATTTTGATCTTATTTCTCTAACTTCTGACCTCAGTACGGTCTCCACTTATCTCGTACTTGACGTTGGTGCTGTTTTTCTAGTGGTGATTTTATCACTTGTAAGATGTGGCTAGCTACAGCATTTAGCTTCACAACAGGGGGAGAACAAACTGGTGCTTGCTGAGCGGTGCCAAGTCTTCGAATCAAGCTTCATTATTTTCAGCTGGAGCGCGTACAGTTAAGTGACATATTGAGGGATATGGTCACGTTAAGCCTGCAGACACTGATGTTAAAGCCATCTCTGAATTCCCTGTGATACCACTAAAGAGAAACTAGTGCGATTTTGGGGTATTGCTGGATATTATTGGATACTTTGGTTACATTTTTTTCATAATTGCTGAGCTCCTGAACAACTTATTAAATAAGACGTCTATGCTTTATTGGTCTGACAGATGTCAGGTGGCGTTTGATTAATAAAAGGCAATATTTAAAGGGGCATTAATTATTTCAGCTCCAGATTCAACCAACCCTGTAAATTTCTCTTGATGTAAGTGATGTAGGGTTTGGTAGAGTATTAAGTTAGGGAGATACAAATGGTTTGGACCATCCAGTGTACCATTTCTCTACAAATTAAATACGCACCAGAGATTATAGAGTCGTATCACAATATAGAGAAATACTACAAAGATACAAACAACACCAGTACCCATTGCAGCAAATTCGTAATTGTAGTTTATAAAATCGCTTAAGGATGGGCATAAGAATAAAGAGCAAATATGTCATATCAATCATTTAATAAAGAGTAACCGCTCAAAGGTTCATTTAGGTATTAATGTGTTTTTGCATTAATTTATTTAAACGTATTTGTTTCGTTCTGAAAATCATCATGAGATACTGTGCATGATTATTTCTTCATTATCCCAAGTAGACTAAAAGGAAAATTAAACATACAATTTCTTGTTATCAATGCTAGAACTAATGTTGATAGTCCTCTATTTCTGTGGTTATCTCAGTTGGATTACTCTTCTGAATTATTGACAATGAATTATTGATATCATTTATAGTGTTATCGAATTTAGTAGTGTTACCATTGAAATCGTCTTTAGCGTTTGAATCATACAATTGCTTTGTTTCATTTCATTGTTTAAAGTCATTCAATAATTAATATTGTAAAGCTTTGTAGTCCCCATGAGACTTCTTTCTTCGATCCAATCATTCTGTAACGCATCTATTTCACTGCTATCCCATGTTCATTTGATTGTAGATACTGCTGCAGATTTAGCACGCTACTGGCAAATTCACTTGAAGTATAAAATGTATGTGAACCATTAGATAAAGCAATTACGTCTTTAAACACTAAATAAGAATATACACATTATTTCATCTTAGCATTCATTTCAAAACCATTTGATGGATTTTTGTGACATATTTTTCAAAAACATATACATACATACCTACCTACCTACCTACCTACCTACCTACCTACCTACCTACCTACCTACATACATACATACATACATACATGCATGCATACATACATACATACATACACACATACACACATATATACATATATATACACACACATATATACATATATATACACACACATATATACATATATATACACACACACATATACATATATATACACACACATATATATACATATATATACACACACACATATATACATATATATATATATATATATATATATATATATATATATATATATATATATATATATATATATATATATATATATATTTATATTCTAAGCGTATTAACTATTGTAATACAGATAATTGCATTTCAGTCTTTTCTAAACCCCAAACTTTAGAATTATTCTTCTATGGAAATTGACAGTTATAAAGACAGATTAACTGACAGGTCCTTTAAGTATATATAGTTTTTGAAACAATAATGACAAATAAAATCTAGTAGGACTAGACTAATTGGGTTACTTTTTTCTCCTGGTATACTTGTTTTCTACTAATATTTGCTTTGCAACGTATCAACCAAACTGGGTTCTGTGCAGATTGATGGTTAAAAAAATAGAAAAAAAAGAACAATGATGTGAAAAACTTGGGGAAAATACTACCAGAGATAGATAGCTGAATATAACAAATAATGATATATAATAAAGATAAATAATGATATATAACATAAAGAAGCCATATGTTTATTGTGAAAAAGTAAATCGTGAATAGCTCAAAGCTTACATAATGCCCATAACGAGGAAACTTGTGTATGATAGGTACAATATGTAACACATTTACCCAACCATATCAACTGTATGGAAGTTTCTGTATATATTATCCAGTTGATTTAATGTTTTCTATTTAAGCTGTTCGACCATAATTGTAACGGGGAAAATTATGAGAGCAAGGCATTAGAACGGACCGAAAGCAGGATGGAATTATTTTGTTAGGAGCTTCTGCTATTAGTGTAGTCATGACCTATTTAAGGAACCAGTATCTTCACATGGCGAAAATCAGCCATTTAGGATTCGAGTAAAATGTAGTTTTGGTTCTGTCTCTTGACAACCTAACGCTTGTCATCAGAATCATACGTGGGCAAATATATTTTGTATTAAGTTATTAAATCTTAGCAAGATGGACAACGAGCGGAATAAATAAATAAACATCATTGCTACCACGTCTGACATAAAAACTGAATTCCCATATCATTGCAGGTCACACGTCGGAATCTGACATACTCTTTATTGTGACAATTGAATAATATTATTTTCTCAAATAACTTTGTAACTGTCTGTCAAGAATTTGAATCAGACTGCGTAACACATATTCACTTCTGAATTTTAGCACCTAAAGCAAATCATATCCATTTAATTCGTTATATATTGCTTTGTCAAACTAATATTTGTCAAAAAAGGTATATTTTAATTCATCATCTGCATTACTTACATATGATCCTAAATTTTGACCTCAGATTCACATGTACCTCTGTTCATTGTAGTATTCATTGTTTGGTGCATATTTAATCAAAATATTGTAAAATACTTTGACTATATATTTGCATCACCTTTCTACATTGATTTTGTTGAAATTCAATGCATAAGTTAAAACGCTATATTATCATTATCTTTACAGTGGTCTCCTTGAATTGTCATGTGACGCTATAGGTTACGTATGAAAGGTCCAAAGAAAAGTCAATATGCTCGACAAAATGACCTTTGTTATAACAAAAGTATAGGACACGTAAGCAAATAATTGGTTTTAGTTGTATTTGTGAGCATAAAAAGTGTAATCGATTTAGAATTTATTAAATATTTAGATTTGAAATAATGAATAAACATCTCCATGTTTCACAAAAGTCTCCCGGCGAAAGGTAAAATGGTTCCTCTAATTTCTGAAGAAATGAACTGCAGAAGGTACTTCACTTCTCTGCAACGATATCGAACTAATGAGTAGTGTTGGAAAGCCACTAACAATTTCCCGTAGCACAAAGCTGTAGCTCTTGTTTAAAGTTTAATAACATCTACAATACATGAATGGGGGCCATTATAAATGGCGGAAGAATTACCCAGGTAGGAAACACCGGGAAGAAGCTACTGGCAAGATTCATCACATACATATAGTGGCCAAGCTTGAGACCCGAATACAAGAGAACAGGAAAAATGGCAATGACCGGTAATTATTCCACGATTGAGAAGAAATAGTTTGCTTTGATACTGGCTTTGAATCACATTCATGTTTATGTTATTAAAATTCCGTCTCCAATTATTATCTTCATAGATCACAATCCCAATATTGTCACCAACAAAATTTCAAACAAATGTCAAATTGTAATTATCTGTTACAGAACTCACGGTATTAATTCAACCAACATTGTAGACATATGGAAACAACATATTAAAAAATCAATAGCCTACAGGTTATGTGTGCTCATGATCAGATGATTCAGATGCTACCTTAAGTGAGTACTTCTAAAACAAGTCAGCAAAAATGCTACAATTGCATCAATATAATTTTCCTTTTTTAAATTTACAGATAAGCCCTGAAAAAGATACTTTAACTAAAATTTTATTATTATTATTATTATTATTATTATTATTATTATTATTATTATTATTATTATTATTATTATTATTATTATTATTATTATTATTATTATTATTTATTTTTATTATTTATTTATTATTATTATTTATTTATTATT